>NDGM011200653.1:0-11107 GCA_002564305.1 Octomys mimax | reverse complement strand
TATATATATATATTTTTTTTTTCCAAACATTTCCTAACTTTTTTTTCAGATGTATTTTGCCTTAGAAGTTCCCCTCGTGGACCTTAGAGTGATAACAAAAGAAAGGGAAATAGCTGTAGAAAGTTCAACTGGACTTTTTGAGGCATGTTATATCCCTCCAACAAACTGAATCAGATTGTTATCATCTTATATATTTGCATTTGCTGCTAATAATGAAAGATACACTAAGCCTTCACAGTTCTCAAATCGTGTCGCATTCATTCCCATGAATGAATACTTTTTAAAATATGTAATTCAGGAACTATAATTTACCTTGCATTTCTTATGTAGAGTAACATTTATCCTGACATTTCCCAATTCAAAGAAAGAAAGAAGAAGCACTCAAATTAGATGAGCTTTGGGAACATGGAAAAAAATTAGTATTCATAAACTTGAAGTGGATCATTGACTAGATTGTATTTTATCTGACTGAAAGGTTTTTTTTTCTTTTTTCTTTTCTTTTTTTTTTTTTTTTTTNGATACCAGGGAATGAACTCAGGACCTTGAGCTTGCCAGACAAGTGATTATTCTACTGAATTAGTGCTTATTCTATCTCCCTGGCCCTTATGCTAAAAATATTAAACTTTAAAACATTGCCCCCAGACACACAGCCAAATAAAGTAAGTATACTAAGTAGAAGAAAGCAAAAACTTTTGTTTGAGAAAATGGCTAGAAAAGAAGCCAGCCTAGGATTAGGAAGCCACAACATGAGGACGTGGGCTTGGCGGGCTGCACAGCATTCTCTCCACACATTCGTGTGGAATTCTCAGACGTGTAGGTGAAGTTCATGTAACTGCAGTTTGAAACAGTTCTTTCCTCGTGGAGAAATTACTGTCCAAATGGCACTGACTTCGGCTTCTATTACACCCATGAATAGCAGAGACAAATGCCGTTCTCAGACAGGAGGAAGTGTGTAGATGGCTGCTGAATTGTCACCAAATGTGCACAATTTTCCAAATAACGGCATGATTTCCTGAGCTCCGGGGGCTTAAAATGGTTGCAATAAAACTTCACTAGCAACCTGGCATTAAATTTGGCAGTGAAAGCAGCAACTGGCATGGCCCCGAGTCGCAGCTGGCCCAGCACCCTTGCAAGTGAGGGCTTCCTGCACAAAACAGAGCGAACAGTGACTGCCGTCCCACCACCCCCACCTGCACTGTCCTAAACAGCACACAGCACGTGTGCTTCTACTTAAGCATGCTGAACTGCAGGTACAATTGGAATGTCCAGATGCAACAGTGCAGGTAGTTATTAAAATGCAGACCTTAGTTCAAGGAAGCATTATTGATAAGGATTCTAATTTTCGAATCAGATGAGAAAGGCCAAGTGACAAGATTGGTTGGATTTCCCAAGAGAGAAAGCAAAGAGATTAAAGGATATAAGATTACCAGTGACTGAGATGAAGGCAGATAAAGTGGTTATTGATCTGCAGAGGTACAAAATTATACAGCAGGAAGGTAATCTGGGAAGTAGAAGAATAAAACAACACAAGAGGAAGGAAAATTGTATTTCCAGAATAGGAGCTGGTCATTTCCTTGACCAGCTCAAGGAAACTTGAAAAAGTTTCTGAAGTTGGAGACTCAAGCCACTTACGCCTGCTATGTCACCATAGTGGGCAGGAGAGAAGAAGCCAGACTGCAGGCGTCCAGGTGGAAGCTGCATGGAGTAGGAAGTGTGGGCACAAAGCCGCACCTCCCAGGTGAGGGTGCATGCCCCTCAGAGCATATCCAAGACCCTGAAGAGCCGTTAAGGGGACCAAAGTCCTAAAAACAAATTTTATAATAGTTACCTTAATAGCTTTATCTGGTCAATAACACACATTCTTTTTAGAGCTCTGAAGGGAATGCACACATAAAGTATCCAACTTAAAAATAAATTGATCTTGAGGAATATGGTTCTATAAAAAGAATAGAGCCAAAGCAGAGTCACTAAATCCAATACTAAACTTCAAGGTAAACAGGAGCAGGGACAGAAAATACACTGTTCTGACAAGAAAAATGGATAGAACTATAGTTATATAAGGACGCCTATAAATACTCGGTGCTATTATCTAAGTACAAAACCCCAAGAAATTGGAACTGCAGCTGTTAGCTCAGAAACATCCAGAGATATTCGTCGTGGCTTGCTCGAAATAAAATTCACTTTCTGTTTTCTCTGGTACAGTTGGAAGATGCACAATTTTTAAACATCCATAAAGTTACTATTTGGTGCATAAGTTTGCTTCATATTCAGTTGACACAACTTAATGTCATTTCCTTTTCTAATAGAATGAATTTTTAATTCTACCATTCTTAATAGTCTTAGCCTTTTAAAAATTTTTCTGTGTTTTAGGCAAGGGTCTACAGGGTGTTCAGGGTCTCACTACAAGATCAGACTCATAGTGATCTGCCTGTTTACAGCCTCCCAAGAGCTGGGAGTAAAGGAGTGCGCCACCATGCCCAGTCTTACTTGCTGTTTCAGCATGCCCCGGGGACAGGGCTGGCACGGTAGACCCGGGATCGATCCCCGTGTCCCTGTACCTGCTTGCAGGTGCTCTAATCCACTGAGCTATTTGGCCAGCCCAATAGTCTTCATCTTAACAGCTATTTCCTACAGAGATTAATATGATGTCAGGATTGCTCCTATTCTTTAAATGTTCAATGCAAATATTTAAACTAAGTCCCAAATTGACCTTGAAAAGATGACCAGATAAAGGTGTCTTCACTGAGAGAGACATGAGATAGCACGTTGTCTTTTCATTCAGATAGTGAAAACCATTTCCTTACTTCTATTAGTGACTGCATGAAGTTCAGACTTCTCTTCTGTTCCAAACATAGGCAGTAGTCACAGCACGAGTGCACCTCCCTCTTGGCCACCAACCAGACCACAAAGAGTGTGCTTGTTGTGAAGATATAAAGATGCTATTCAATGCTTGGCTTAAGATTGACACTACATCTTTTTATTCTAGCTTATAGGTCTGAAAAATTCCTCTAAAAACATCTAGGTAGTTATCAAAGTATCTAAAGATTTTATTAAGACCTGACTGTTTTTTTAGATCACAGAGAAAAAGGCACAAGAACTCTGGAGTTCTAAATTGCCTACTGATTTCTTTAAAGGATATTTTCCTTGAAAAGCTTGCATAAATTCAGCTAAGGATGGGTGTAGCCCTGTAGAAGACTGGACTACTGTTGGTCTAGAACTCCTATCTTCTACAAAGGCAAATAGACATTGCAAGGAAGAGACAGACCCTCCCTGCTGTGGGCCAGACCTCAAGACAAAAGAGTAAATAAATTCAGCCACATACTTTCCTAAGGATGGGCATAAATAGGTATCAGTCACCTTAAAAGATCCCAAATGAGTCACTAACCCAGCTCCCAACAGGAAGAGACACTGTCTGGTATTCATGTCCACTTGCTACATGACTTGCTTCCCCATTTGATTCCGATTTAATCAATATTACTTGAGCAATGGTGCTTGTAATCTCATTGATTGACCATAGTTTTGTCCCGCCAATCAAGTTCCCATACTCTCTACCAACTTAAACCCACCTCACTTCATGGTTTTACACTATAAAAGTCCCTAAGAGAAACAGCTTCTCAGGGACAACCTGCTCTGGCCCTTCTTCTGTCCTTCTCTTGAATAGGAGCTTTCTTTCCCCCAATAAATATATTCTACTCTTAAAAAAATAAAAAATTAAAGATGTCATTCATATTTTTCATTAATATCAATGTATTAATATCAATGTAGACTTGTCATATCTCTTATTCCGTATGTTGACAGATCAATCATTCTTATAATGCTAGTGACAATAATAAAATACAGAATTTCACAACAAGATGATAGGAAATTAACAATGGTTATTATATATTCTATGTTTATCTTCACGTAGTTACTCAGATGGGCTTGTAAGATTGATCAAACAGTATAAGCATTACTTGGTCCTTTCAGTGAGCTAATGCAAATTAGGGGTAAAATTACCTGAGCTATCTCCTTCTTTTCTCTTTTCTGCCATCCCAATTATTCTTTCCTTTTTAAGCAGTTTCTTTGCCTTTCATGATCTCTGTTGCACCTCTTGGGTCTTATTTACACTTATTTCAGATTCTTAAACTACAGAGATGAGATGATGTTACATATGTGAGTCTGATTTATTTCACTTACCTATATGGTCTCTAGTTGCATGCATTTACCTGTAAAAATCTTGAGTATATCTTTCTTTATAGCTGAGTACTGCTCCACTGTATAAAGACACCACATGTTTTTATCCATTCCTCAGTTAATGGGCATTTGGGTTGTTTCCAAGATTTAGCTATTACAAATTGTACTGCTATAAATGTAGGTCAACATATATCACTGTGGTATGATGTTTTTAATTCTTCTGGAAAAATACCCAGAAGGGGAATAGCTGGGTCAAATGGGACCACCAATCTTAGTTTTTGTTTTGTTTTGTTTTCTGTTTCTTTTTTTAGGAGTCTCCACACTGATTTCCATAGTGGTTTCACCAGTCTGCACTCCCACCAGTAGTGGAGAAGGGTCTCTTTTCCCCCAGAGCCCCACCAGCACTTGTTATTGGTTGATTTCTTAATGATAGCCATTCTTGCTGGGATGAAGTGGCATCTCAGTGTTATTTTAACTTGCATTTCTTGGATAAAGAATGACGCTGAAAATTTTTTCATAAATTTGTTTTCCATTTGTATTTCTTCATCTGAAAACTGTGTATTCATTTCAGATGCCCATTTTTTGGATAGGGTCTTTGAATTTAGGAAATCTGATTTTGAAAAATTCATTATAAGCTCTTGATAGAAGTCCTTCAAGAAACAGCTAACAGTTATTCCCTGTTTGTAGGTTTTCTTTTCAGTCTATTAATTTCTCTTGATGTGCAAAAACTTTTTAATGGGATACCAATTGTTGACAATATATATATATATATTGACATATATTTTCAAATATTTTGAATTTTATCACATTTTATTTATTGAAAAAGGTAAATTAGAATTTCATAGCAAAATAATAGGATGGTAGCTAATACATTGAATATTGTCTTCAAAGCAATTACTCAGAATAAAAGCTGTGAGCAAGGCAAATTATCCAGTTGATATTAGCACAAACCTGTATATTCAATGACCTAAGAGACAGTAATAGTATAGCTACCTTCTCTCTTCCTTCTATTGAAAGATCTCTAGGCTTTATCAGAATAAAAAGGCACCATAAAGAAGCGTTCACAAAACTGAGTTAATGGCTTATCTGTTTTGAAAGCTATTTTGCTGTGCATAATGTAAAAGGAGGTTTTATAGATAGAAGCAAATAATAACTAGTTTCTATTGAATTTCCACTCCTGGTCTTTTCTGCTGAGTTTTATTCTTTACTTTAATTTGTGAAAATCTGTAAGTAAAATAGCAGCAGATAATATAGTTAGATTGCAATTTTGTCATTGTAAAGGTTACACTAGCAGGCTTGAGCTTTTATTGAGTGCATTCCTACCTTTAAACAGTGTAGATTTAAGAAATTTGAAGCCTATTGACAGGTTATATATTCCAAACTGCCTGCCTGATGGGTATCAAACGTGTATTTAAATGACAGTGAAAAGAACTAACTAAAGAACAGTATTTATCTATCCCTTTACTCAAACCCTTTCCCAGGCCTTTGCCCCAGGGCTGCTATCTGACAATATTCAATATGCTTTATCTGGGCATCTTTTCAGTTCCCTTAAGCCAATTAAGATCTATGATAGGTTTCATAATCATCTATTTGGTTTTCCAAGTATATTAACCAGGCTTTGATCCCTAGGACCAAATATCTACGTACTTAACTTAAAGGGGGAGGGACATTAATTTGGTTCATGCCTTCAGAGAGCTCAACCCTGGCCTTGCTGGCTTCATGGGTGAACAGCACTGCAGAAGGACAAGGCAGAGCCAGCTGTTTCCTTCATGATGGTAGAGAAAGATCAGAACATCACCAGACAGAAAGGGGAGAGGGAAAAGACATATCACCCAAGCTCATGGCTCCATGACTCACTCAGTTAAGCCTAGAAAGGGATTCTTGCTAATCCCATAGGGGACACTCAAGCCAAACAGATTAGAAACACTGCTTAATTGTCGCATTCCACTCCTCATCAACCTGCTACCCTAAAACGTATCTTTAAACTAAATCCTCAAATAAATATGAGGTTATAATTCCACCTAACAAATATAACTGTCCTACATACAACTCAAAAAACAGTAATCCCTGACCCAAACTAGCAACAGTTCCAGCAGTGTTTGTAAGTCCAAGTCCAAAGACTTGAGACTCAAGGCAGATTCTTAGTTATAAAGCCCTGAAAATTAGAAAAGCCAGTTATGTATATTCCCAGTGTACAGTGGCAGAGGGGAAACATTCCTATTCCAATTGGGAGGAATAGAGGTATAAACAACATCTGCTGCAGAGGAAGATTGATGGGCAGCAGGGCAAACACTAAGTCCTATGGCTCCAGACCCAGCGTCCTGGGCACAGGTGGTTGTATGTGCATTCTAGGGCCTTGGGCACCCCCACACCATGGGTCCTACTGTGGGCCACACACACAGTGTGTCTTTTGCCAGCTTTGTGCTCCACTTGTTGCTTTGCTCAGCAAATGTTCTGCATTCCCATAGCCAAAAATTACCTCAGGCTCCAGCAGCAGCTTCGGCTTCACTCATAGCTGCAGGCATCACTTTCTCAAAGGCTCCTGGAAGGGACTATGACTCTGACCTGCTGGGCCATCCTCTGAAGTCTTGGTTAGTGATTGGCTTTGTATCATGAGTATTAACTAGGATAACAGATCGTACCTATGAAGCTTAGTTACAACATGTGAAAAGCAATCAATTTAAAAGCATCCCTGAGAAGAAAATCAATCCCTTTAGTATTTTTCAACTTCTCTTCCTCGCATAAGAAAACAATAGCTTTTTTTCACACATTTAAACTTCTGAGAAGTTGGGCTGTTTTTACCACAAGAGCCACTGGGAGTTGATTCATTATGTAAATCACTACAAAATTCTCTACCAAGGCATCACCTGTGTTCTGTGTTCATGCTCATAAGGCTTGGAGAAGTTTTATGCCTGTGTTTTATATTCTGAGTAACTACTCTGAAGTTATCAATGTGAAATGCATTAAGAGTTATTATTCTCCCATTATTTTGTTTGGGAGTTTTGTTCTTTTCTTCCATTACAAAAGTTATGCTGTGGGTTTTTCGGTGTATAATGTGAGTAATGGTACTGTTAGGCTGAAAATATTGCAAAGTAACATATAAAATTGTGTTCATGAAAATGGTAAGCCATTAGAGGGGGCTAAAAAGGTTATTTTTTTTAAGGTATAGCTGGTGACATATGGTGAATGTGCCACCTGACGTACTTTGAAAATATACTGATAGTACCCTTCTTTTTTTTTTTTTAACAATGTCTCCCTAATAGTTTTAAAATAATTTTTGGAGACTGAGCGTGATGGCGCATGCCTGTAATCCCAGCACTTGGGAAGCTGAAAACAGGAAAAGCACTACAAGTCTGATCTATGCAGATAAAACCTGCAAAATAAATAAATAAATAATTTTTGGAATACAATGTTACTTATTAAACATACATTTACTTGAAAATCACTTGGAAACCACAAAAGTAATGCTACCACTTCGCGCGTGGCGCAGAGACCACTGAGGCCCCCGGCTTGTAGCCACCGAAGCCCATGGAGCCGAGGGGCTTGAGGCCTGCCTGCACACACCCTGTTGCGTCAGACCCAAGGATGGCGCCCTGGGGCCCCCTTGACCTGTGGGCACGCTGTATCTGGGGATCCCAGGCCCCCCTCGGTCAGCTCACAGCGCCCGCAGTGGTAGCCCTAAGCAGCCTTGGGAGAGGCAATGGGCTGTGGGCGCCGGCTTCTGGCAAGCAGCGCTGGCTGTCATCCCTTCCATCTCGGCAGAGCGCCCCTTGCTGCTTGGCGTGCTAACTCACCGTTGAGGTCTCTCATCTGTCAGACCAGACCTGAGTTCCCTAGTGTATTATGTTGTCCTTCCCCAAACGCCTGCAGGGCTGAGTTGGGTACTTGAAAATTTCGGGCAGTAGAGCAGGTAACTCGGATTTCTTTGAGTTTCCTAAGAGCCCTCTGGAGAGAGGAAGGTAACTTCATGCATTTTATCTGATGCAGAAACAGAAAGCAAACAGGCACTTATTTAAACGTGTGGACAGACTACTGGATACGTTTGATCCACATTGAAATTGAATTTTTAAAAAGGAAAAAATAGAAAATGAATAGCATTATGCAGACCCAGATCACAACACGAAGGACAGTGGGGACCGCGGCTTGGCACTCGAGGTGCCTGTCCTCTCTGCTGTCCCCGAGAACATGACAGAGCATGCAGTTTTGGGTATTTCAGATGCTGACTAGCCAGGCAAATTGTTGACAAGGCTTTTTGTATTACTGAAATGAAGTTTAAAAAAAAAAATATTCTCACTCAACCAAACAGTGCAATACAAATTAAAACCTGCAAAAATCAGGTCTCAGTTATCGATTCTTGTTATATATAAGTCACGCTTGTAAGAAATGGGTACTAGAATTAATTTTAAATGATCATAAGACATATGCGGTAAGTATTAATTCACTTTACCCTTGTGTCCTTTTAATTTGTTAGCATGAATATTGTCGCTTGGGTGCACTTTAAAGTGGGCACCACAGAAAAGGGTTACCCAGGGAAAGTCTCGTTTCTGTGCACATAGATGTTGAACTAGTATCTTGTGGTTCACTGTCAGGGTTTCTGTATATAAGGGTGCTGGAAGCTGAAAATAGCTACTGAAAAATCAGTCCTAGGTGAAGACACAAATTTCTGGATGAAGTCATGACGAAAGTGTGGAAATTATGCACATACTTTCACCTCTTTATTCTAAGTGAGCTTAATGGTATCATGCTCACACAGGTGCTGATTTCATCTTTGCAAGATGTTAACATCAAAAGCATTTTTCCTGAGGCATTTTATTAAAGAGAAGAAGAATGCACTGCACTCTAATGGATTGCTTCTAAGAGGATAAAGGCAGAGTTACATCACAGGGAGGAGATAAATAACAAAAGAGAGAAAAACGAAGTTGTAGAGGGCCACAGTGGCTCTTCTGAAATGCATCTTTAGTGGTAGAACAATTTCTCACTTATACCAACCATATGAATAGACAGCAATGAAACAAAATTCGCAGGAGTTACACCCAGTTCTCTTTGCTCAGAGCAGAACGGCTAGAATAGCTCCACTGGTGTAATAGACTCTCATTGCAGAGGTTACTAGATTATAAACAAATATAACCCAAAATTATTAAAACGGCTTAACTGCAAGATTGCCGTAGTCCCTGTCGTGGTCTGTGTTGCTTCCTGTGGGTCCGCGAACTCAGTGACTCTGTCTACTCAAATTACAGAACTTTTAGTACCAAGGTTGTTTAGTATTAGCATTCTTTCTCCACTCATATTTTTCCCTTTTTCAGTTTTAATTTTTGCTTCAAGTATTTACTGCTCCACAGCTTCCAGAAGGCATAATCAAACTTGAAACAGACTCCACTCACAGCACTTTCCTTGCCCAAGAGAGATGGGCAAGGCAGTTACTTCTGGTTTTTCTACTGAAACTATCTTTGTTTCTGACATAGCTGATACATTTTTAGTAGAAAAAAGTTCTGTCTTCCAGTTGAAATTACATTTGAATAGGTCAAAGTACAACTCATAGAAGAGTGAAGCATTTCCAATTGTAGCTGTCAGTGAAAGTGGAATACTGAAGCATGGAGAAGTATTTAAAGACATAAAAACAGCTTTCACAAGATAATTCTCATTCGACAACATGTGAAAACAGAACCCCAAAGCGCCTACTTAGAAGCATGGACCGGTGTTCGATCCCCGGGGTGCCATGCTGGTCCCACCCCCAGGGTGCGCTGAGATGGAGGCTGAGACTGGGCGTGGTGGTGTGCACCTGTAATCCCAGCACTGAAAACAGGAGGATCACTACGAGTCAGATCTGTGTAGTGAGACCCTATAGACCCTGTACTAAATATGTTTTAAAAAATTGAAAACAAAGACAAACAAACAAAAAAGAGCTCTAAACCATCTATGCCACATTAGCAGCCATGGTAAAACAGAGCTTGAATGACACGGTGTTCTGTCAAGTTTCTTTCCCTTTCTTCTTCCACCTGTAGTCAACTCAGCACTTGTCACACGGAGCCGTTAGTAGGAGACAAAGATGCAAGAGAAGGAAGTGTGAAACTTTAATTGTAACATAATTTCGATAGTTGAAGACATCCTGTGACTTCTGTGCCACTGTAACCCGCACTCCTACAGAGGCACAAATAAACCTGGGTGTTTGCTGTGCTCTCTGGCGTTTTTTTGCCATGTACTTTTGACATCCCTGTGCAAACGCATACACTTCCCGACTTTAGCACGACACTTTTGTTTTGTTGTCTGAAACTATCTCTTCATTGTTCTTGACATTTCATGGAACACCAGCGTGCTTGCACGGCTTGCTGGTATCTCAGAGTCACATCACGAGAAAAGCTGGATGCTAAAAACGCATTTCGTTAGTGCCTCTCAGTGCATCCTTCCTGTGCCTTGGAAATTGAAAGACACGACTGTTAGTATCCTCCTCATGTTTATTGCAAATGCAAGCCGTCATGGAACCCAAGAACTTGTGCTGCAGAGACAGGATCTGAGGGATGTAATTTGGGTGGAAATGGCTTGTTACTTTACTCTCAGACTTGAGGAAATGAGATTTTTTTGATTACTCTAACAAAATCGCCAGCAGCTAAAATTTCATCTCCACTTATCCTAAAGATAAAATTACTCAGCTATTAAATTGGGGAAAAAAACTTGATAATGAAGGTGCTCTGTGGAATTGCAAGCTGGTTTAATACAGTTTTCATGTTAGATCATTCCATAGACGATCCACTTTTTTCCATGCTGAATACAAAGGTACTAACAGACATACACCTATTCTAAGGTTATTTAATTGGTTATTTGTTTCCAGTGAGTCTGACAATATTGTGTACGGAATTATTTCTTCTTTATTCATTACAAGAAGTCATAGTTTGTATTTTCCCCAGGCAAAGAGATTTATCTGACAGGTAGAATGCTT
>NDGM011200652.1:0-19982 GCA_002564305.1 Octomys mimax | reverse complement strand
AATTTTGGTCTGCAAGCTTAAGTTGTTAACCCTCCAGAAGAGAAGCTTATTGTTATTACCATACAACGTAGGCTGTTAATCTTAACCTCACTATCCTTTTGCCATATGCTGATAGCCACAGAATCATAGGTGATGACCAATCAGCCACTACAACCAGTGCTTCCCAGACTTGGGGCACAGATGGAGCAGCCTATTGCTACACTATCCATTCAGTTTACACATTCATTTAGAAGGCACTCAGAGGTTAAACATTCCAACCCCACTTTCCTTGAGGCTAGCCTTAACTAACAAGTGTTGATCAATCTGTTCTTCTGCTCTGAGCAGAACTGACAGGCTGAATAATTTAGGGTGCCCCCAGGGGTCTTACCAGAATCAGACAGGCAGGCAGGCAGGCAGGCAGGCAGGCAGGCAAGCAGACAGACAGACAGACAGACAGACAGACAGACAGACAGACAGACAAACTATGTCTTCTTCCTTTGGGGTCCAATATAAACCACTTAAATGGGTGGCCAGGAATCCTCCAGACCTCTGAGGGGACTTGAAAAATATTGAGGGCACACCTTCCCATCCGGCCCTGGAGAGGTTCTTGCTCTGTGTGTGAGAGCCATAACCATTGACCGAAGAGGTCACCATGGATGGTCTGCTTAGAACACAGCAGGTCCAATGGCAAGCAGAAACATTGAGACAACCCAAGACTTGAGGGTAGATTTATTTATGTCAACAGGTACTGATTAGGATCACTCCCAGAAGATCAGAAGATCAGGTGATTCTGGTGGTCTAGTACTTATATGAGATGAGAAAGCAGAAAGTACCATAGGCAAAATGGCTTGTCAATTAGGGATTAGTATATATAATGTGTATCATAGCCACCATCTATGCATCACAGTGACCAGCCAATTGCAAGAGGCAGAAGTACTGGAAACTGGAATAAGAACTATTACCTGGGCAACTAACAAACTAAAGTATACTGGCTGGTGTGAGATTGGGAACATTCTCTGCTACACTACCATTTATAATAGCATCAAAGAGAGTATAATGCAAAAAGTACTACACTGAAGATTAAAAACATTATTAAGAAAACCAAGTCTACTAATGAAAGAGTGGTACATATGCTCAAGAATTAGGACATTCAGTATTAAAATAATGATGTCAATTTTCCTGAGCTTAATAAAAATTCAATATAATCTAAATCAAAACCTGTAGTTCTTTTATAAAAATTTACAAACTTAATCTAAACTATTTACATAAATTTGAAGGCCAAGAATATCCAAGAAGAGAACTATATATTACTGACTATTAGTACCTATCATGAATTACATTATTTTTGAAAGTGTTGAATGGATACAAGAATGAAAACATTTACGAAAATACTTTACAAGAAAATAATCTAATTCTCCAATAAACATTCCATACAGAAAAAATCAAAATAATACAACTTGATCACATATCCATAAGAACATCCATAAGAAATTAAAAATAGGGATCATCAAATCTCAATGATATGTGGGAACAACTGCGACTCTCCTACACTGACTTGGTAGTGTAAATTAGTACAACCTTTTTTGAGAAAGTTGTCATATATTCTAACACTAAACAAATACACTATGGCAGCTAAATTTAAATTTCAGCAACAGATAAAACTAATACATAATAACATATATCAGTATATACTTACTCTAACAGATTAAAGGAAATGATTAAAAAAGGAAATAAGGTAATTTGACAGGGAGATGATGGAATTAAAAAAAAAAAAGATTTCCCCCTAATACATGTGATCATTACTTAAGTCTATTTACAATGTGAAAATTTACAAAGCCATAAAAACCCTTTTCTTTAAATTTTCTGAGAATGCTATCTTTCAACCAACAACACCCTGTCATCACCACCAAAAATTTAATCATAATGATCTTTTACTGCTGGCTTAAATTTAAGTGGGGTAGTTATGGTTTTCATTCTCTTGCTTTTATACCTTAGACTATAATTCATACAGATTCATGGATATATAGAGATCACTGAAGGTATTTCACCAAATAATGATTCATTAACCCTGCAAAGTTTGGAGTTAATACCACTTTGCTTTTGAAAATGACAAGTCTAAAAGTCCATAGGCATATAATATGTAATATAGTATAAAATAATATAATGTGACAATATGTAACATGACATAGATGTTCTTGAAATAATAAAGATAATTTAGCAGATTTCACATGTTTCAAACATCAACTCTCTCATGGTTTACTTAACTAAGCTCTGTAGAGACAGTAGGCACATCAAGGGATGTCTTAAGGATCAAATTTAAATTTTTAATCAAATCAACAAAGGAAAATAATCTCTTTAGGTTCAACTGGCATTATTTTATCCCTATTTTGCTCCAGTTAAAAGAATTATAGGGAAAAATATGTAATCACAGTTTACTATTATGTTCATTCTTGAGGTGCCCTATTCATGTTGTCTGATTTTGTTTTCATGGCTATGGTAGGCAACCCCAAAATTACAAGGCTCACCCGGTAGTATGTTTCTTCAATAGCTGGGAAAGTAAATGTGTTTCAAAGTTGAATGTGAGGCTTTTATAGGTAAATGGATGTAACTAGAGACCATATTGATAAGTGAAGTAAATCATACTGGCAGGTATAAACATCATATTGTCTCCCCAGTGTAAGAACCTGACAGAGTAAATAAAATCTGAAAGGTATAATCGATACTGTGAAAGGGAAAGAAACTGTCCAAAGGAAACAAACAAATAGGATGAAGGAAAGGAAAAATGCAGGGAAAGTAAAAAGGAATGTATGTATAGACAGAGGATAGCTTGGACAATTGTACTCCTGATTGAAAGGATAAGTTACTTATTAAATTATTTTTCTCTCTCATTTTTAATTTTTTATAACTTTTTGACCAATTTTGCATGTTTATAACTGGTAATCTGAACAACTAATTTGAAGACAACAATACGTACTTTCATTGTTGAATTCCTATTACTTAGTTTAATGAAATTCTGTGTTGTTTTTACTTTTTTACCATTGTTTAGTTCTCCTTTAAAAATAAAAAAATGTCAGTCAAGTTGAAATTTGGAGATTACCAGACTCCTAACTATCTGCTAACCATATTAGGATTTACAGAAACATTATTTTACCTCTCTGATCTTCAGATTTGCAAAATATAAATTAATGATAATCCTTGATCATTAAATTTCTTGAATGGTGACTTTTAACATTGCAGTAAAAAAAAACTCAGATTATAACTAATAAGAGCATTTAATATTATAACTAATAAGAAAGTTTCTAGATGCTTTTTTCTAGATCAAAACATTTGTTACACACTATTTTTAAAGTAAGGCTGTGACTAAAGATTCTGGAAAGTGTTGGCATTTTAACTGACCAAATGTAAGGTTAGAGATATTTTTACTAATCAGTACACATGATTTAACCTCTTATAACTAAAGTTTCCTAATCTTAGATACTCCATTTAAGTATATGAAAAGTGCTTGGTGGCTTGGATAGTATTACTCAGCATGTAGTTGCTTTTTCCTAGCAATGATAATAGATAGTTGTTTGTGTACATCTGAAATCTAATGGTTCTGTAGAGGTGATGAAAAATTGTTATCCCTCCTTGGTAGTTCATAAAATAATGAAAAAAATCTAGAAACTATAGATTGCCAGTGCCTGGGTGATACTGAACACACACACACACACACACACACACACACACACACACACATGCATGCACACGTATGTAGGAAGGTCATGAAATAAATAGGAAATATTCCTGAAGTTTTAAACTAGACTGCCAAGATTCATAGTTAGAGAGCTCAATTTTGATCTAAAAAAAGGTCAGATTTGGAGTCATAGAAATAGGTTTCAATTCCTTAGAATTACTAGCTAAGTAACCATGAACATATTTAACCTCCATTTGGCTCAGGAGGCTCATTTTGAAAAGCAGAACAATAATTTGTAGGAGTTTGTTGTGAATAATAACTATGGTAATAAGTGTTAAAATATGTGTAAATTACAAAGTACCTACAAATGTAAGATATTATTGAGATAACCTTTGGGTTTTAACCTTCAAATACAATTTTATTTAGGTTATAACACAGTCACTCTTTATGTGATTCTTGTAAGTGAATTACTTACAGGGGATAAGCAGGAATTCCTTAGTGCATTTTTTTTTTCCTGTGCTAGAGATCCAGTCTAGGGACTCATTCATGCTAGGGAAACAATGCTGCACTACTGAGCTACATCTCAGCCCAACCTTTTGCTCAGATATTAATGAGAAAAAGATAAATTATAGAGTTAAAACTGTGTTGAAAACATAGCTCCATTACTTAGTCTTTAGTAAACTAAAACTAGAAATTAATTTCTTTGAACATTAATTTCTTTTTATGAATAAATGGAATAATACACCTTATGTAATGTTGTAACATTTAAAGGAGACTTTATAATCACCACACATGGGGCTTATTATCTCTCAGATTTTTAAGGTTTTTATTTGTGCTAGGCATAATCCTAGATGCTATTGATACAAATAGGAAGATACTTCCGTTGTGCCTTTAAATTTAGAAACTATTGTAAGGGAAATATAAAGACATCATGTCAATACAGATCAAATCTTATGAAGAAGGCTCAAAGTGCAGAGAGTAATGATATAAAGCAAGACTTACAATAGAAGACAATAGTGACATTTAAGATGTGTTGGTTGCAAGATAGGTACAAGTGTGAATTATTTTCCTATGACTTTCGTTACTAGTTACCACAAACTTAGTTGACACAACAACAATAATTTATTCTCCCAAAGCTCTGGGGCCAGGGACCCAAAATTATAATTTAATCAGGGTTGTTTTTTTCTGGAGGCTGTGAGGGAGAAACCATTCTGTTCCTCTCCGCTTGCTCCTGTCGGGTTTTAGCAGTCATTTGTATTCTGCAGTTTATAGTTACGTAAACTCGTGTCTCCACCTTGGCTTTCACATGGCCTCTTCCGTGTGTATTTTCATATGGCTTTTTTTTTTCAATAAAGACATGAGTCATTGGGCGTTATGAGATCCACACTAATCCAATGTGATCTCATTTTAACTATATCTGCAAAGGACTTCTTTCAGAGCAAGGTTACATTTTGAGGCATTCAGTAGACATGAGATGTGGGATGGACACCATACAACTAAGTGCAATCCCCCTTACGTCCCCAGAGTTAATGTCTATCCTACATGTGAAATACATGTCCCCCATTTCAACAACTCCAGAAAATTTAACCAATTCCATTATTAATTCTGAATTCAAATTCTTTCTTAATTTCCAACTTTGGAACAAAAATTTCCAAATATCATTATATAAAGCAGGGATAGGGCCAGGGAGATGGCTCAGTGGACTAAGTGCTTCCCTGGCAAGTGCAAGGGCTTGAGTTCAATCCCCAGTTCCACAAAAAAATAAAAAATAAAGCAGGGATAGATGAGATGGGCATGACATATATTGGAACAAAGTTTTCCTCCATCTGTTGATCTGTCACACCAAGAAACAATGATCTGCTTCCAAAATACATTGGTAGGATAGAAATGTCATAGACAATCTCATTATAAAATAGAGAAAATAGAAAGAATAACAGGATCACTGCACAAATGCAAGTCTGAAACCCAGCAGAGCAAGTTCCATTACATTGCAAGGCATGGGATCAATCCTCTTGGTCTTGATATTCTGCCTTGTGGGCCTTTGGTTTGGCATCTGTCTTAGTTACTTATCCTATTATTGAGACAATACCCAAAAACCACAAGGTAAAGGTGAAAAGACTTCACAGTCTGAAGGTCTTCCATTGTCGGCTGGTGCAAGGCAGGGTAGCATTGTACATGGGTATGGTACAGATAAAATGATCCATAGCAGGGCAGGAAGAAAGCAATTCAGCAGCATCAAGCAGCAAGGGGTGTGCCTGCCTTCTTTCTTTCCATATGTATTCCATCCAGGCTACCCACCTTTTGTGTGGTGCCACCCACAGTCCTGGAGGGCCTTCCCATTATTCATACCCAGAACTATGCTAAACCAATCAGTAGACTCTATTAGTGCCACACATCCTTAACTCCAGTATCATGTGCCCCAGACCAGTTGTTGGAAACCTATGGCATGCATGCCACAGCTAGCTGCTTGTTGTCCTTCTTTTTTTTTTTTTTCTTTTTTTCGGAACCGGGAACTGAACTCAGGCCCTTGCACTTGCCGGGGAAGCACTTATTCTACTGAGTTATCTCCCAGGCCCTGCTTGTTGTCATTGAAAGCTCAAAAAGCATCACTGCCCTGAATCCAACCAGCTCTACAAAGCCCCACCTATGTGCACATGAAGCTTTGTAGGTCCATCTGGATATAGCCACAACCAAGCATCTTTCCCCTCTCTGGCCTTTGCATCAGCAGCTCCATGCTTGAGCTCCTCCTACACTCTCTCTCATCTTTGTTCCTTTCAGTTGAGTTGGCAGTGTTTCTGTCATTATAAAGTTCTCAGAAAATTTTTAGATGCTTCATGTAATTCACTGTCCCTGTCATCATACATGACAATCCTCCAAAGTGCTTTCCTAGATATCTCCGTGTCTGTTGGTTGTGATGCTGAGATACATTGCTTGGGTCCATACCTAATTGGTCAATAAATGTCATCTACAAATTTGTTCTCTTCAGAGAACAGCTTCCTATTTTTTTATTATTCAGAAAGACTGATAGTTTTATAGATAAGAAAGTACTTACACTTTTTTTAACAGTTATCTGTTACACTTTATGCCTCACTTTCCTCTTGCATTTTTCTGTAAACAGCAGTGAATAAAGCAAAGCAAAGCAATGCAAAGCAAAGCAACGTAAAGCAAAACAGATGACCACAGCTTCTATACTTCGCTTGGGAATCTTCTTAGCTAATTATCCAAGTTCATTCCTTTCATGTTCTGCCTTCCATCTAAAACAATTTAGTTGAAGGCCATTCACTTGTATTTCTGCTACTTTATAACAAGTACGTCCTTATCTTTAGTTTCCAATAATAATGTCCCTCATTTTCATCCGAACCTTAATCAGAGGCAATTCTAATTTTCATATTTCTAGCAATACTCTGTTCACACATAAGTGTATATTTTTGCTAAAATGACAAGAACTTTTTCTATCACTCTCCATATTTCTTTATGAGCTCTCAGAAGAATAACCATTCATGCCTGTATTTCTATCTTTTTTTTTTTCAAGGCACCTAGACTTTTGCAGTCATATTCTTCAAAACTCTTTCCATTACCCTATTCCAGAGCTGTTTGCACATTTTTAGTTGTCTGTTACAGCAGCACTTCTCCTGGTTCTACAAGCTGTAGTTTTTCCTAGAACTGCTATAATAAATTACATGGATTGATTTCTTAAAATAATAATAAACACTTAACACGTACATTTCTGGAGATCAGAAGTCTGAAATCAAGTTGTCAGCCATGTTTTTTTAAAGGCTCCTGGAAGGAGGAGCCATTACCTCTTCCCACCTTCCCCTGACAATCCTCAGCATTTCTTGACTTGTCGCTCCACCCTATCTCTGCCTTCATCACTGTATGCCCTTCTTCCTGTGTGTCTTCATTGGATTTAAGACCCATTTTAATCCAGTAGAACTCGATCTTAACTAATGGTGTCTACAAAGTTCCTATTTCAAGTAAGGTCACATTTAAACTCTGTTGGATGTGACACTGGGGAAGAAGACACTCTTGTACCCAGTACGAATCTTTATGGACCTCTGCTTCTCCTCATCCTCATTTCATTAACAACACTAATATTACTATGGTGACAGTTTATTCACTTGTTCTACTATTTTCATCCTTTTCCCCTATTTCTTTTCAAATGGTGCTTCTTAAATGTTAAACCTTTAAATTGACATACAGATGCTTGCTCATAGGTGGGAGCTTTGGCAAGTTGTGGTCAGAAACAAAAAATACTGATTTTAGTGCACTGAGTTAATATGTACGCCTGCCACTGACTGTGATTAAATAACAATGTTTTTGTTCATAATTAATTAAACTTGCTCAAGTTGGAAAGATTGTTCCTTTTACTGATTCTGAGAATTCTTTTACTGATACATGGTCTGCCGTGGTTATCCAGCCTGGGATTTAATACTTTGACATACCAATCAATGGCAAAGTCAATCTGTAAGCTGAGAGTGATTTTGGAAGCATCTTTTTGTTCAGTAGTCTTGTATCTTATTTGTAACTGAAGGTCATTCTTTAAGAAAAGAATGATATCTAAGACTATAAATTCATTGTACTTTCTAGGCACTTGAGAATGGAGATTTGCAGCATCAATATGTAGCTGAGCTTAACCCTTCTGTTTACCAAGACTGATGCTCATAACTCTAATTATTTCACTTGGTGCCGTGAATTCTAGGAATGTTATGTGGTTTACTCTTACACAATGTCTATCATCATTTAAGGTCCATGAAACTATATCTTTTTTCAATTTAATGCAACTCCTTCTCTCATCAATACACTTGGACGAGCTCATCTTATCTTCACAGCAACCCACGTACTATGAATATTATATTTAGAAACTCCACTCCATAAGGTTATAAAAGTTCTTTTGGAGGGCTAAGGAGATAGGTTAATGGTCTAAGTGCCTGCCTAGCAAGTGAAAAGACCCAAGTTTAATGCTCAGTACTGCATGCTGTGCCAGCCCCAAAGCCCAGGGCATGCCATGCAGGCCCTGAAACCAGGCATGGTGGTTCACACCTGTAATCCCAGCGCTGGGGAGACTGACACAGGAGTATCATTAGGAGTCTAAACTGAGTAGCAAGACTGTATCATACAGGTAAATAAAAACAAAGTCCTATTAGAATTTTTTTTTTTGAGATTATGATGAAAACATGCTCAAGCTTTCTATTTTATTTAGGTTTTCTTGTTCTCTAATATTTTTCTTCCCACCCTTCATTCTCCAAAAAAAAGAAGAGAGATCAGACCTTAATTCTTGGGAACTGTGAATATTATTTTATTTGGAACATGGCTTTTGTACACGTCATAAAGTTAAGGATCTTGGGAAGGGACATTATCCTGTGTTACCTAGATAGAACTTAAAGGTAGCCAACAATGTCCTTTTAAGTCAGAGCAAGGATGATTTGATGACAGAAAGAAGAAAAGACAATGTGGCAATGAAGGCAGACATTGCAGCCATGTGGACCAGCCAAAGAGAGTCTGAAACAAGGAATAGGTTTTTCTCAAGAGTCCCTAGAGTACATCCATGCCAGCCTTTCAACTTCAGCCTAGTGAAACTGATTTCACATCCTGGCCTCCAGATTTGTGAAGAAAATAAATTCCTATTGTTTTAAGCCACAAAGATGGTTTAATTTGTTATAGTATCCCTGGGAAAAGATATGTTTAACAGCCTTTCCTTGGGGGATGTGAAACACTCCACACTCCTAACAAAAAGTACAACAACTTATTGGATTTCTATGATAGCTATGTTTCTGAGTAGCTCTGTGGGGTAAGCACATCTTCGGATTTCATACAAATAGTGTGTCACATCCTCCCCTTTGTTCTTGGGGGGATACCTAATACGACTATAGGAATTAGCTCAAACTTTTCTACAGAACCGATTTTTAAATTGGTAGATGTTTTCAGTGCTGTCTTTTAAAACAAGGTACTTCTTTCCCTACCTGAATAGTGTATTGCAGATTTCTTCTATCTACAAACATTCATCTTCCCTTACAAAGCCTCAAGGTATGTTCAGTTTTAATTTCACATTATAAATTAAACCAGAGTAAACCAAATCTTCCTTCCGTTATGGGTATAAAATTGGTGGAACACCTAATTGTTCTTTCAAATGGCTAATTATATTTCTTGTTGCCTACTTGAGGTCTAATTAGCCAATCGCATATGCTTTTGGGGGGCAAGGAGATAATTGGCATTTTCAAGCAGGTAATTAGAAAAGCAATTAGTAGTGCCCATTACTAATTGCAAGAATAACAATTGTACCACCAAATGTTACTAGTGTCTATTGGGCTGAAATCCAGTCTCTGGAAATTGACAGGAGACTTAATATACCTGACAGTATTAAAGGGCAAGAAGAATAGCAAGCAAATCACATGCTGGACCTACCTGGTGTACAAGAAACCTGGTCAGGCCTTAAGCATTTCTTAACTATTTCTAAGGGCTGCAGTTGAGGAAGCTTCCCTATTGCCAATAGCAACCTGTCAAAAAACTTCACGTGTGACTTATATCCAAATCAAGAGCACATGATCTCCAAAGTTCTCTCACTTCTAGACATAATATATTATGAAGTCCATCCAGGTCTAGTGATTTTTGATGATACACTGTTATCTGCATCCATTTTTCACGTGTTAAAAGCCAAAAGGTTCTACAGGGAACATCACTTACTTTTGGTTGCTTTTCATCTGTTCCCGACCTGCTCTTCAAATATCAGAACTCCAGTTAAATGTTTCAGTGACTTTACCTGTCACAGAAAGCTTCCTGTGGTTAGCAGGTTTTGTTGTTGAAATCCCTGCAGGTTTTATGCCCAGTAATGCTGCTGATTGGGTTCTTTGTTCTTTGTTACTCAACTCGTAATTCCATGTAAATGAGAGGAGGTAGAAATAAGAAAATTTGTTTTATCTGACAGCAAGTCAACCAATTTAGCTCTCAAGTAACAAAAAAATAAAATTTGTTGAGAAAGTTGGTGCTCTAAATACCTAAAAATATTAAATTGGCTGTCAAGCAAATGGAAAAGGCCTGAATGACTACATTTCCTGAGACATTTCAAAATGGGTATACACAGCACAAATTATAGTGTGCTTGATGGCGCTGGGGTAATAGCCCCAGCACTCCTCTCAGAGCTCAAGTAGTAGTGCCAAAAGGGTTCAACTGCATGGGGTGTGTACAGTGGCTTGCAAAAGCTAAGGAGTTTCTAAATATGGAGCAAGGATTCCAGAAAAATTAATGATTTTAACTGAGACTTCAAAAAGAAAAGGGCTTTTGTCATTTTTTCCCCGTTTTAAATTTCTTTGCTCCACCTTGTTCTTTCCCATCTTTCCTCTTGCCCAACTTAGTCCTTCACTGTCTTCAGGAGCTTCTGCCTTATAAGCCAGAGCTAAATGTCTGGGACTAGGGAAAATGTCCCTTGAAGTGAATCTTGAAGGATATGCAAATCTGCAATTATGGTTGAGCCATTTAAATTCTGCAACAGAGCTGAGGATTACAACTTCGGAAGGGGTATCCAACATAAGTATACAACCAAGAGATTATTTTTGAAATTAGCAATGATTGAAAGATAATATTAAATGATTAAGGCATTAATTATGCAGCAGACAAAGAAAGCAGGATTTCTTACAAATGAGTGTAAAAGTCTTATTAGCCAGAAAATGAAGATTTTTTATTCCATTCAAGACATATTTATTCCACTGAACATTTTCTCCATGCTTTTATTTTTTCCAAATACATTTCATTAGGTGTTTGTATTTATGTGTTTACTAAATCCATTTAGGGACCACACTGTATGTGATCTGAGATGTCAATTACCCTGCCTTATCTGTCTCTTCAGACAGGACAATCTGATAACTGAGGACCCGTCTTTAATTTATGGTAAACCCAGTAACCCTTAAAGGAGCCTTGCAAATTAAAAGCAAAATTTTATATTGAAAGAGCCTTCTATTTTGCACCAACTACTCGTAACTACTTTTTACTGATATAGAACCTTGCAACTTAATTTTAAAACTTCTGAACTGAATATTTTGATGTCACAAAAACCGAGGCTGAATGTTTTTGGGAATCCCATGTTTAAGATAATATTTCATTTGCTTATTTAATATTAGTCTCTTCTATCTTTTACTCTTTAATAAACTTAAAGTTAGAAAATCAAAAGGCATTTATTTTCCTTCCTCTCACTTTCTCGCCTCACATATGCTTCATGCTTCATGTGGTGCTTCTATTAGCATTACAGAAAGAAATGTTAGATGTTTGAACTGGACACATTTCCTCCCACTCTGCTGTCTGCCACAGGAGTGCAGCTCCTAAATGATTTACAAGGAACAACTCAGAGGAGGGAAGGGCATCAGGGAAAACTAAGAATCTGTCAGGCCCTGACTAGCGACAGTGGCAATGTGAGGGAAAATATACTAGCACACATCCTTGGCTGGAAACCTTTCAACACCTTATTTCCTTTCGCTAAAAATCTTTGCCCCAGAAATTCTCGCAACTACTACCTCACCTACTTCAATCTTTGCTCCAGTGTCCCCCTGTCAGGAGGCCTTGTGGAGGCAGGCTTAGGCGCTGTGCTTTCCCCTACCTCATACCCACACCCCCTTGCCCACCAGCCTTCCCCGTCTTACTTTTCAATACAACACCCTGAACCAATCTGTACTCTTTCTCAGCCTTAGATGTGAAATTGATCATGCATAAGGAGGATACAAAATATGTGTGTGTGGTTTAAAAGAGACTCCCAGGCAAGGAGACACCTGTGTAACCACACTCAGGTGAAGAAACAAGACACCTCTTTATACGTTCTCAGAATGACCACTTTTGATTTTTTAATAATTCCATTATTTTTATTATCATAATTTATATATGCATATGCTAATAACAAAAATACATAATTTGTTCATTTATTATGATAAAAATTGGACCATGATATCTGGCCTTCTGTCTACAACTTAATTTATAGACTTATTCCAGAATATCCCAAACTCATTCTCCACCCAAGTAACAATCCCTCTTTCCATTACCTATCAGTTTTACCCCTAAACTCCCCTGCCCTCTCAATTTTTTTCCTTCCCTAGGTTGACATTTATCTCAAGCCCTCATATTTGCCCTTACAAGATTTTTAACATTCTTTCCCAATTCTCTTAATAGGGCGGTCTTCACTTTTGACTTAAGTCAGGATCAACTAATATTCCAACTTTACTCAAAATAATTCACCCTTCATGATCTAATGTACTGGAAAAAGAGCAGGTAGCTTCATCCAGGCCCAAAACAGACATAAGTAGTTATAGAGTTTCCCATTTATGCTGCCCATTTTAGCAACAGGAAAACTCAGGCTTGTCTAGATAGACAGCTGTCTTTGTTCTCTGGTCCAGTCCTCTGAATGACTTTGCTCTCCTCAGGGTTATCACAGTACCAGCCACCATTTCCATTTAGATTTATTCTGAAAATTCCAGCAAGCACACTGCCTCACAGATGATCTCATTGTGTTTTGCTAATGTGCTCCATCATTTCATATACAATCAAAATGAGTAATCAGAGGTTATGCAAATGAAACTCTGTCATCATTGAAACCTCTGCCTATTTGTGTCCTTCATTCTCATCTAGCTGAAGTTAGCTGTTATTCTCCTCAATGGAGTTTTCAGTTGAACAATGTCTACCTTTCTTTTGTACACTATAGAGTCCAGAGAATCACACTCATTTTCTTTTTATATTGTTAGAATTAGATCTATCATTCAGCCATAATCTGAGTTCCACAATAGCAGCAATCACGGTGTCACTGGCCCCTGAAAATGAATTCATAGATTTGGCAATCACTAAACTATCAACATATATTAGATGTAGCAGATAAATCTTCTGTTGCAAATATTGCCATTTTACCTATATAAAGCAGTGTTCAGCAAATGTAACAATATATGTCTAAATTAACTTCCCTCACAGCCTTGTATCAGAGTTCTGCCTTTTACACATTGGCTGCATTTCACTAGAAACAATAGTTACAGAGCAACAGATATTCCATACATACCTTAAGAAATCTTGAAATAAAACAAAAACATTGGAAGTTTTATAAGAAAAATGTAACTTTTTTGGTTTTGTTTTCTATTACCTTTAGCATTTTGCTTTTCTTTCTGCATTAAAGAATAGCTTTTTAATAACTCAGGTTATGATACTCTCTGTTAAATAGATTTAAATTTAAAAAGGCAAAAAAACCCCAAAAATTCTTCTTCAACAAGTATGGCTGAAGTATCTCTTTTCAAGCAAAAAATATTTCCAGAAATAGTATCAAATTTTAGTGGTAAATTAATACAGTTCTTTGAAGGATCTGTTAATACCACACATGCAGAATAATAATATTTAGAAGAACACAATTGTATAAATGACTGTAACTAAAAATTTATAAATTTCAGGGAGACACTTTAAAAAATAGGCTTAGGAAATAGTGCAATTCTATAAATGATTGTATATAGAAAAATTATAAAATTTTAAGGGGATATGTTAAAGAAGCAACTTAAGCATTTATTGTTACCACAAAAAATAATTTGACTATTTTCAAGCATTCTGAACTCAAATCTCATGAAAAGCATGTCTTGATGCTAATAATTAATGAAAATAAAATATAATTTATAGAAAAAGTAATTGTATGGCTAAGGGACACTGTCTGTGTCCCTTACTGCTTATTTGTCATTAGAACATGTTTGACAAATATCTTCTTGTATATATATTCTTTTCAGCTCAATTCTATAATAAAGTTATCCTGAATTTGAAGAATTTCTTTTGTTTTACCATCATAGAAATTAATGGTAGCTTATAAGTGTGGCAAGGATTGTAAGTACAGATATGTTGCATATTACACTGTGTTAAGATGACCTCAACATGTTCCAACATATATTGATATAATAGTAGCCCATCATCCACATTCTGTTCATGCATAATAAAAATAATATTACTACCATGGATTTTATAAAATGACTTTCAAAAACTGAAAGCGTAATTTAGTTTAGTTATAAGATGCTTGAGGACCGTTATGCTTTTGGTGAAAATATAGAAAGTGGCAGATGGAAAGCAAACATAAAGAAACCAGTCATACATACCTGTAACACCAGTCAGCTGGCCATTCAGTTATTAATCAAATATTTATTGACTATTCACTGAGGTTGTAGGTCACTATATCTGTACCAGTAGAAAATGAAAGGGCTGGGTAGATTGCTCAGTAGAATAAGCACTTCCCTGGCAAGCGCAAGGGCCTGAGTTCAATCCCTGGTTCCCCCCTCCCCCCGAAAAAAAGGAGAGAAAAAGAAAAGAAAAGAATAATGAGATATTTTAAAAATAAATATTAGTAAAGGTTGAAATGAGTGATGTTCATGAGTATGAGACTTGGAGTGGGGAGTGAGGATGCTGCTCTATAATTAGATTGCAGTAACGATGGCACAACTCTGTGGATGTGCTGAAAACCAGTGAACTACGTGCGCACGCTCTCACTAGGAGGCTTATGGCGTGTGAGTCTCAGTAAGGCCGTGTAGATGAACAGCTTCACTTAGGGAAGCGGCAATATCCTTGTGATATTGATAACTGACTTTCAGCCAGTGTTGGCCGTTAGGCAACTGTACATCAAACTGGGAGGCAGCCCTGAAGAAGTGAGGTTAGGTGGGCTTGGAAGCAGCATTTGCTGTACTCTGGATGAGCAAGAAAGCCCCAGCTTATGACACATTATGCTTTTTATTCTTGAAATCACAAATTTACAGAAAATATGTAAACATACAAAAAGCAGATACCATTTGAGAGTAATTTGCCACCTGAGACCAATCTGTATCCCTACTGGATTAGTGTATATTTCCTAAAAATAAGAACATATTCCCAAACAACTACACTGTAACCATGAAAAAGGGAAAATTAACATTAACATATTTAGTACCACCTAATCCTTAGACCCCCTCCATGTTTCTCTAATTGTCTCAATTATTTATAACAAAATTCTAGCCAAAAAAATTAGGTTTAGAACATGCACTGCACTCTGTTTTCCTCAGTCTGGAATACTATCTTAGTCTTTCATGTACTGTACACTCTTGAAGAATTACTCTGCAATGGGATGTCCCATGTCCAGTGTATACTGTGATTACATTTATGCAATATTTACCAGCAGTATTCACTTGGTCAGGAGTGACCCTGTGACACTCCCATGCCCTCATCGGGATGTACACGACCAGCTCATTTCTTACGGGTGATGCCCACTTTGATCATTTACATGAGGTAGTATCTGCAGGCCTTCTCCACTGAGAAGCTATTCTCTTTTTATAGTTAGTAGATACTTACTTTGAAACTAGAAATGTGCTGTTCAAGGAAAGTACTTTGAAACTAGGTAAATTTCCCTTTCCCCTTCAAATTTTTGTTACTCATTAAGTTGACACAATTTCCTATTCTAATCACTGAATAATAATGTGTTACTATTATCTGGTGCTCCAATTATCCCAGATATGCCATCTTTTTGAAATAGCTTTGGACCAGTGTCCATATTCATTGACTACCTTCTTGCTTTCTGGGGTAACAGGACGTTCCTGTCTCATCCGTGCTTTCTCTGTGCCAGTCGTTTCTTCAAAAAGTCCTGACTTTTAGTAGACTGGTCCTGCTGAGCCACGCCTGACAGTAGGCGTGCTCTTTGCTACTGAAGTGTGGCTGCTCGCAGGTTCCCTGGTGGACAGAGCTGGAAAACATAAGAGAAGAATGAGTAGAATGTATTATTACATGTATATTTATCCCTGTAGTCATACATTAAAAATCATGAGTTTATACTAATAACTATAATTCTAATCTAGTAACCAAGATTCCTTTCGCCATATTTATAAATTCTTAATTTTTGCAGATCACAAATGTGCTATTGTCTCGATAATCTTTCCTTATTTCTTCTCTTCTCTCCTCTTCTTCCTCTTCCCTCCTCTTCCTGTCTTCTTCTTGTTCTGCTCTTCTCCTTCTTCCTCTTCTTCTTCCTCTCCTCTTTCTCCCTGCCCTCCTTCTCCCTCTCCTTCCCTTCCTTCTTCCCCTCCATCCTTCCCTCTTCTACTCCTTCTTCTCCTTCTCCTTGGTCCTTCCCCCACTCCCTCCCTTTCCTCTCTTTGCCCCTTCCTCTTCCTCTGGAAAAAAGTCCCCTTTCATATGCCAGTCTCCTGTCTCAGCTATCCTCATATCCTAATTCACTTTGTGTTCTCTCCTTACATGGACTGCGGATCACCAGACCCGGCTGACCTCTGCCACACATGGAGCCCTCTCGCCACTAGGAAGCTCATGTTAAGTGCCAGGACCTTTGCACTCTTGGACCCTCCTCTTTTGCCTGGCTCTGAACCCCTATGCAGAGTGGCTCCCCAACATGCACATGCTTCCCCCTGCACTCAGGCTCAGGTTCCCTATGCAGAACACACATACTTCCTCCACCCCGGCCAGGGCTCTGATATCCAGGTAAACTGCCCCTCTGTGGAGAGGCCTCCTTTGCCATGCTGCGGCAGCTGCATACAGGACCACCCACATATGCAGGTGCTCATCACCCCTCCCCCTGGGTATGGATGCCCCCGCCGGGACTATGATCCTGTCTGGACACACTGCCTTGACTCTTACCCCTGGTGTGGATGTCTACACAGATGTGCTGCACCTAATGGATTTCGTGTTAAACTGTTGAGTAAGGGATGTGGAGTGAGACAGAAGGAAAGGAAGGAGGAAAGTTTATGTAGTGTTAACAATATGTCTTTCTCACCCACTGGACTAGAATTTGTGGGAGAAGGGCCACATTTTTACATTTTTCATTTTCATCTTTTACCACAGTACCTGACACGCAGAGGTAAGAACTCAATAAATTCTTGTTAAAAGCTAAAGGCTGAGAATTTACATAATAGCAGGCTTCATCTCTTATCAGTGATCTCAGTAAAATCTTTTGAGCTTTGTTAACAGAAAGGAAAGTGAATCCTAAGCAGTCTGGGCAGTCGTCCTCCAAAGAGGACATATTTCTGAAGAAGTACAGCAAATGAGTTTCTTTTTTTCATAAGGGCTGAACCTTATTTATAAAAGGTACTGATTATTTGGGCCAAATCTATAGATGTATTTTGGAATCATAAATGTAATGAAAGTAACGCTGATTTCCTAGGTAGATAGATGCACTGCTTTTATTCTTTGTTAGCATCAGAAGGGTTAAGTGATCATAATTAGACCTTATTTCCTCTAATCTTAAAGTGCAGACAACCAGATTTGCTTCTGTGTGTGCTTGATCTTATAGCCAACCCAATATACCCAATATAAGGAACTGGAAGAGAACTGAAGTCAGTTTTGTTTGGAATGAAGCATTACATCAGAATTACAAAAATGGAGGTTTAGTTTGAAATACAGTATAGGATCTTCACTTTTAATTTTTATTCTTCACAGGAACAAGCCTTTGTTTGTTTCTATCCTTTCGGGGAAATGTGTTGATTCATTTAAAATGTAATTATTAAACAACTGGGCCAGCTGCATAATTTGTGGGTCTTGGTACAAAAAGAAAATGCAGAACCACTTGCTCAATAAGTGGGAAAAGGCTCTTTTGCAAGTAGAAAATATAACCCCTTTTCCTTGGGCCCGATCTCTGTCTGTCTTGACCTGTATGGCATTTTTTATTAGGTGTGAAATTTTACATTTGCTTGGGCACAGAAATACACACTAACAGGCACCGGAGCCTCTGCCAGAGCAGCAGTAGAGAGGAGGCGCCCACCCACGCGGGCCACCACATGCTGGGCCCTCCCCTGCCCTGCTCTGTGCTGTCCCAGGGCAGGACATCTGAGTGAGCAAGCGGTGAAAAGTCCACGTATCACGGAAAGTACATCTCAGTGAAAAGTGTGTGTGTGTGTGTATGTGTGTGTGTGTGTGTGCGCGCGCATGTGTGCATGCCTGCAATGTCTGCTAAAAAGCAATAAGTTCTGTGATAATAAAAATGCAGGAAAGTAAGGTTTGGTGTGTACTCAGTATAGTAAACAGCAATGAGATTCAGTTTAAAATAGAGGGCTAAAAAGGTGACATTCAAGCAAAGAGCCGAGATAAAGGAGAGAGCCAGCCAGATGCCTGCGCCAGGTACCTGATGCAAAAATGCTGCAGGCACTGGGAAGGGCAAACTTCTATTTTCTCCAGCAGATGCTACAAATATTTAATTATAAAGTCCAATTTTCTCAGACTCGTCTTTGACTATACCACTAATCTTGTTCCACCTTCCCTTTCCACAGTTTAAATATCCCAGGTGAGATTTACCATCTCTCATCTCTTACAAGAAGATTCTAACTCCCTGCTTTGATCTGTCTGGTTGGGCATTCTCTGCTTCCCTTACCACTCCTGGAGCTGTCCTATACAGCTGACTGTGTCTTCTCAGAAAACTAGTTGTTTGCTTCATACATTTCCCCACACTATGGAAGACCAAAGAAGATGCACCTTTTATGTTAGCCAAGCTGTCTGGGTCTTAGCGCACACTGCTTGCCTACCTCTCCCTCTGTGCCGTCACTCATCTGGGATTTATGATTTAGTTCTAAAATGCCCCCTCAAACCTCAAAGATCATAGGTGGAGATTTTCAGGGGGGATTAAATCATGGGAACATGATACCCCTCAGCGTATGAGTTTATACTAACTGTGGAATTGGAAGCGGAAGCCTGGCTGGAGGACGTGGGTCGCTGGGGTGTAGCCTGGAAGGGTCTCTCACCCTTCTCCTCCCCTTATATTTCTCTGCTTCCTCTTCTGTCATGCCATGATGCTCTGCCTTATAAACCTTTCCTAACCTTTAATTTGCAGGTGTTGAGTATTTTGTGTTAGCAATAAAGAAAACTACGAAGACAGGGATTTTCAGTCTCACATTGTTGCAAACTTACTCCTCAGTCAAGCTTGAGTTGTAATGACATCTTTTTCCTGAAATGTTTCTTGAGTCCTCTAATTAGAATGAGCTACTTTCTTGACTTCAGTTTTATCTAAAGATTCCTTTCCTTGCAGTGCTTTTTGAAGTCAGAGATGATACCTATCTGCTTTGCAAATAATCCATCATGCAAGTTTGTTGAACTTAATATTATTAATGCAATAAACACTTAGTTTCAGTGGTAGTGAATCTAAATAATATACAGTGCAATAATGCAAAGTGGAAAAATTTGAACTGAAACATAGAATGATTAGTGATCTTGTCCTCTACTTGATCCTTTTCTCTCAAAATTTCTCAGGAAGGAGAGGGCCACGTGGAGGTTAGGGTGACGCTAGACAGGAAAAATTTGGGCAGTTACAGCTCAAGACTTGTAGAGTGTGCCTAAGGAGAGTCACATGGAGAGAAAACATTCTCTCAGGCTTTCACAGAGA
>NDGM011200651.1:0-24123 GCA_002564305.1 Octomys mimax | reverse complement strand
AGAAGGAAATGAAAAGAAGAAAGGAGGGGGAGAAGAGAGGAGAGACAAAGAGAGAGGAAAAGAAGAGGGGGAGGGAAAAGGATGGGAGAAAAAGAGGAAAGGAGGTGAGGTACTGGGGACTAAAGGCTCCCTTAGGAAATTCCTCACAACTTAGATGATGAGTGGAAATGCCACTGCCTCAAAATATATACCTCCTTTAGTATAATTCTGCAAAACCTAACATCCACTCAGAAATCTAACATAAAAAAATCTGTGAAGGGGCCAGGGAGATAACTCAGTGGAGTAAGTGCTTGCCTTGCAAACTCAAGTTCCAAAGTTTGATCCATGGTATCACAAAAAAAAGGAAAGAAAGAAAAAATTCTATTAAGTCACAAATTGCTATAACCTTATAAAATAATTTGCCAAATTATAGCTCCTAAAAATAAAAATTATGTTTGTATTCTTGATGACAACTGAGTCCTATGTGGCTCTAACTTCTGCTACATTTTTTTCTAAAAGACATATCAAGAAAGCCTTGACTCCGAGTCTGTATCTGTCATGCCATTTACTTTTTTGTATGCTTTTCTGTTATTTTACAGTTATGGTGGATATACTGGAGTGCCACTTTTGGTAGTGATACTGAATTTAACTGAAAATACAGATATATGTAGAAAAAGAAAATGAAATTCAATAAAAATTAAAAGAAGTTAGTGTTATGCAACTATGACCATTATGAAGACGGCCTAATATAAACTCAAGCTATACCACACTGCATTTGAATAATATTTTTATTTTACAGAAGAAAAGCCTAAACACAAAGATTTAAATAGATGTGTTTCAGATCCCACAACTCAGTTAAAGAGTATAAAACCAAGTTTTGTTGTGTTTACTTTAGCTATGGGAGATAAGAACTGTGTGGGATGAGACTATGCCCGGTGCTGGCAGGAAAGAATAAGGCACTTCACAAGCCAGAGTGGCATGAGACTTTAGGTAGGATAGCCCAGAAGGAGCTCACCGGGAAGATCTAGATGTGTCCTCTGACATCATCTAAGAAACAAAACTCTTGTCATAGGAGACTATCAAAAAGTCAAACTAAAAATTCAGTCAAGATAAAATCATGCACAGGGATGATGGCTAGTGAGTTTCAGTGGTACTCAGACCAAGATCTCAAGCATCTTAGCATTGCACCAAGACTCTACTAAGTGACAAGCCCTCCAGACCCAAGAAATGAAGGGTTAGAGAAAGAGCAGCAGTGTGTCCTGGAGAGGGGCTGAAACTGCCGATGGATCACACAAGCAGGGCTGCAGCAAGTCCAGGCCTGAGAGCAAAGAGCTCCCAAGGTGAGCCACATCAACAAGGTGCTCCAGCTCAGAGAACAGGAGGCACCCCAAGGCCACCATGCAAGCAGGTTGCTAGGCAAAGGGGTGTTACCTGACATCAACCTGCTGAATGTATAAATAAATACACTGTGGTGATTGAGCAGTTTCTTTCCTCCCATTTAGAGAGAGGGCTCCACCTGACCTCAGCTTCTGTACTCTGACTCTTCTTTATTTCTCTATCCCCCACCATCCCCCCACTCCCCAAACTTTGAGAGCTGTTCTAGACGTAGTAGTGTTCTCAAAATTTCCTAGACCATACCTCAGTTAACATTTGGAATCTTTCTTGGATTCAACCTAAGTAATACCATAAATGAATAAAGTTCAAGATGAAAATGTGGGGTTGGGGGTGGGATTTGCGGTAAAACAGTGATTCCAGAAATTCACTAGCTACCTACCACAGAACACCTCAGGAAACCTACCATGGTAAGGTCGATGACATTACTATCTTTTCAGAGATCAAACAACACAGAGCAGCTGCTGGGAAATTGTGAGAAAATGAGAGTCATGGAGAATAAAGGGACTTCAGAATATCTAAAAAACAGCTTCCTATCAAGTGTACAAAATGCTATCCCATTTTCCTGATCTTTCTTAGCTGAGTTTTCAGAGTGTTTAGGAAACAGGGGAAGGAAAAACAAGGAGGGAAAACAGAGAAATGGATAGTCAAATCTCAGCTCCACCCTCTTTGTTGCCATTTGACTTTGGTCAGATTCTGTCTTTCTCTAAAGAATGATGACATTAAGAGGCCATTACTAGATTTCTGTGAAAACTTAGGGAAAGGAACTAATAGAACACTCAAAGAAGGGAACTCATGAATGGCATGTCTCCAACTTTCCAGACTCTATTTCCATCTTTTCTTTGTCCTTCTTTATGGCACCAGAGGCCCAGGGGCTGGAAAACACAAGGTGATCAATTAAGAGTTCCTGTCCATTTTCCTGCACTAACAAGGCTCCCCATTATATGCTTAGAATGCTCTAATTGTTTACAAAAATCTTCATTTTAAGCCAAAAATCTGTCTCCTTTTAACTTCCATCTAATTCTGTCTTCGGGAACAACTCAACACTACGCCACTCCCTTTTCTATGAGAGCCCTTCAAATATCTGAAGACAATTACTGTGCTTCCCTCTCCTCCACTCCCACCAGGACCAGCACACCCACTTCTTTCAACTGCTGCTTTTGCCATACAGCTACCCAGAAGCATCCTGTCCCAACTGCTTATTATAGACATGGACCCTTTAGTGGATTCTGCTCTTCACTCTGGGGATTTTACCTGAACATAATAATAGTTCAAATGCTCTCAGACAAGAGCTATTGTACGTGAGCTCAGCAGCTTCCTGACCAGTGGATTGAGCAATTCTTTTAGCAGCATTTGCACTAGCAGGGTACATGAGTCTTCACTGGTCCTTTTTGGGAAGCAGAAGACTGAAGTAAGATGTGGTTAGATGATTAGATATTAGGAAGAAATAGTTCTGTTAGTAGACATTATAAAATTTGGTTTATTTCCATTTCTGTGGGCTACAAAGATATAACCAACTCTAGAATGAAGATCCACAGGCCACGAATTGAGCTTATTTAATCAGCAAAGTTAAACTATGTTAAGAGTTCTTCAGTAGTGCTCTGACAGTGGTTGAGCTTCAGTTCTGCCAGGCTTGGCTACATGGATACATGATCCCAAGGAAGTCAGTTATCATCTCAGTGTCTTGGAGCTTTCATCAGCAAAATGAAATTGACCCAGAACTAGACTTAGGTGAGGAGAATCTCTCAACTAAAGAAAAATTATGCATAAACACTAAGATACCAGGGCAAAAGGTGCTGTATAAATCTTGAATGGATGAGTCAAATGTCTTAAAACAAGGCTTCCCACTGAGAAGATACAAAATTTAACCTACTTGGGAAACATGGTACAGACCATTTAGTACATGTTTCAGTTATTACTGTTCTCCTGTGTTCTTTCCTTCCTCGGGGCTCAGTCAAATCCTTCCTGCCCCAGTATGCTTCCTGCTTACTCTCCTTCTCTTCTAAGCCTGTTGCTTTCTCAAGAATTCAGCTTCTTCCTGATTTCCACTGGCCCAACCTGCAACATACCTCATGCTCCTACTTCCCCAGAGAAGACACTGCATTGTTATCTCCATGAGTGAGAGCCTTTTCTAGTAGCTGAGTTCACAGAGGGATAGAGAATGCCATAGGGAAGAAAATGGACAAACTCCTTCGCTCTTAACCTATTACCCATTTAAAGCATGATTTGTGTCTTCTTCCAATGTTCTCAAGAATGTGAAGGGTAATTTTGCTAAAAAAAGAAAGACAAAGGCAACAAAGGCTCTTCACTTGACCCTACTGGTGCTCAATAAGTAACTAGAAGTGAAGAATCCTAAACTTGATTTTGTATCCATGTCCATTATTACCTTAAGATGCTGTGTCAAGTCCTCATGCAGTTGTGTACACAGGCATGTTAATCATTTAGATAGTGTCTACCTAAAAGCTGGCAATACAAGATTAATCACCCATAACCTATGTCATCCCCCTTCTGGGTATTGAAGACATCAGTATAAGATGCTTTTAGGTACATTCAAGTAATAATGGGCACCAAAAAGTCTCTGCCATTGCCCTAAACCTGCTACTATCTTGGACTCCGGCAGTATTCACCAAACTGAGATATCCTCAAACAGAAACAACCATCTCACAAAGAGCACCTTTTCCTCTCAAGCAATAATGCTTTCTCCAGAGCCATGTATTAAACCAGTAGCCTCTCCATAACAACTGGCCTCTGTCATAAAAACTGAATTCTGTCCAATAAATCAGCCTGTGCCTCTCACTAAAACATCCTGAAATGCTTTTCTACATTGTTGAGTCAAGAATCTGACCAGAGTCAGTGTGATGACTCATAATATAATGCCAGCACTCTGGGTGACTCAGGCAGGAGGATCATAAGTTTGAGCCCAGTATGGCAACTTAGCAATCTATAAAGATCTCATCTTCTAATAATAATTATTGTTAATAATACAATAACAACAACAATAAAAGACTAGGGATTTAGCTCAGTATGAAGACTATAGGTTGAATCCTCACTATCGGGAAAAATAGGAGGAAAGGGAAAAGAGAAAGGAAGAGGGAGAGAGAAAAAAAAAGAAAGAAAGAAAGAAAAAGAAAAAGGAGAGAACCCAACCTAGTGGAATTGGAGGGCCTATCTTTTAGGGAGATCTCCTTGGGCCCCTTTTGATAACAATGAGGAGTAAAAGAGCATGAGCTACTACTAAGTTCTTTTTTTTTTTTTTTTTTCCCATGGTGGGCAATAGATGTCAAACCCAGGACTCATGCTTTCCAGGCAGGTACTGTACTACTGGGCTAGATCCCCAGCCCTTGCTTAAAAAGACAGAGAACTGAAAACCAACTGCACAAAAAGTCACAGTTTGCTCATGTCTTTTGAATGCTTTATCTAAGAGCAAAATTCACATCGCAGTCCCAGTGCAGAGTTTGCTGTGAATTATATCACCAAAAATGCTTCCTATATTCATTTGTCCAATAAAAATGAAGCTCCTTATCTTGATGCCAAAGGTGTTGCAATTACATTCAGCAAACAAAGGGTTAGTCCAAGCTCTTAAGAGACTACATCTTTCGGAAAGACAAGCAGGCTATTGCCCAAAAGGCTTCAGAACAACTTACCATTTACAAAGCTTAACTTCTTATTTGCTGATCTGATTAAAGAGCTTGGAATACAGGTAGTAGTCATCTAATCTTGGCAAATGAGAGGTGTACTAACAAATGCTTTAGAACTTTCATTCACTGCCTACCTGCCAACCTGATATGGCAGAACCCTTAGGATACAAAATGCACCTCAATAAGGAAATCTCCCCAACTAACTGATGGAAGCTCTGCTAGCAAATGTCCATCGCATCACTGTCTCCTACCTTTTACCCTGCTGTGGCCAGGACAACACATCCACTCAATGGCTCAATTTTAAGATTTGCATCAGGTGTAGTTGGGACATGAGCTATCACCCACAGGCCCCCATGTTGAAGGCTTGGCTCGCAAGATGCTTCTACAGAGAGATGGTGGAACCTGGATAGGTGGAGCCTGGTGGCGAGACTTTAGATCACAAGCTGCATGCCTCCAAAGGGGAGCTCCTTACTCTCTTTTGCTCCCTGAGTCATGTTGAGGTGAGGGGTTTTGCTCTGCCATGTACTCCCAATGTAATCTACTGCTTTGCCTCGAGCAAAAAGCTATAGAAGCAATGAATTTCAGCCTCAAAATCTATGTCAAATAAACCTTTCTTCTTTATAAATTGATTACCCAAGGTATTTTGTTATAGAGACTAAAGCTGAGGAAGACACTTTTATCTACTTCAGAACAGTCTCAGTATTGTTAGGAATTAAGTCCCTGTAGGTGTTCCTCACAATGATTACTGAATATATTTCTTACTTTTAACTATTACTGCTGGTAACTGATTCCAGATTCTTACTGATCTAATTCTTTGGATACTGAAATAACATCATATACATACCAATTAATTCTCATATACTACTTTCTGACACTAGGTTTATTGTAATTTCTTAATAAGCTATCATGTATTAAAGGCTTACCATAAGTTGTCCCCCTTTTAACCTTTATGTCTTACCAGGTCCCCATTCTATTGCATCTAAACTCTTCTCCTTATGCCACACACAAACATCTCTTTTTTCCCCTTTTATTGCCTCTGCACCAATGAATTGCATAAAACAGTAGAGGTTATTTGTTTGTTTATTTGTGATGAGGTCTTGCTAAGTCACTCAATTGTCCAGGCAAGGTTTGAACTTGAAATCCTTTTGCCTCAGCCTCCCAGAGTGTTGCAACTACAAGTGTGTTCAAATAAGCCAAAAGAAGGCCAGCCAAATAACTAGACAGATTAAAGCACGTGCAAGCAGGTGCAGGGGCCAGGGGTTCAATCCCCGGGCCTACCATGCCAGCTCCACCCCCAGGGTGTGCTGAGATGGCAATTGAGACTGGGTGTGGTGGTATACACCTATAATCCTAGCTCTTGGGAGGCTGTAAACAGGCAGCTCACTATTAGTCTGATCTAGTACTGAGACCCTGAACACCTTGTAGACCCTTCCATAAAATAAAAATAAATAAATAAATAAATAAAGCCAAAGAAAACGCAGAAGCTTTTCAGGTGCCAATATACTTACTGGTATTTCTCCATAATGTATTTTAGGGAACTAACTCAAGTTTTATTTTGTCTTTTTTGATGTGTCCACTCCAAGGCACACTATTCATTTATTATTTACCTCATGCTTTGTGCTGGGAAGGGTGCTGGATTTTAAGACTACGAAGGAAGTTACGATTTTTGTTTGTTTTCAAGAGATTTGAGTCTGTTATGGAAATGTCTGTAACACTCATTGTCTACACCTCTCTTCATTTACTAAATCTCAGCCTAACTAATACAGCTCCGTACACTTTACAAAACATTTTACAATGAAATGTAAAAGTTAGCAATCAAGAAATACCTGCCCAAAGAATGAAGTGTAATTCTTTCATTGTAAAATCTAAACACTGAAGTGAGTGAATTTGTTCCCAGAAGTTCTCTGTGGTGCTTTCCTTAACTGCATGGCCACTTGCACTGAATGATCTAAGCATCCCGAGCCTTCGAGCCTCCACTGCAATCAATTTTGTTCTGAAATTCCTGTTTTGCTATAGCAATGTGCATACCTTATATGAATTTCTGTGAAACACCATTGAAACTAACAGAGGCAATATTGGAAAGCAGGGAGCAATACAATGGCACAGGAAAAAATGCTCGCCTGTCATGCTAGCTCTATCGTCCTGAAAAGGTCATTTACACACTCTAAGCTGAAGCTTCATCACAGCCAAAATGGGCATGATAACGCTTGTTCATCCGATTGCAACAGAGAAATAAGAGATTTGGAACCAGCCCTGGGGGTGCACCCGTGTGATCCCAGCACTTGGGAGACTGACAAAGGAGGATCACTTCAAGTTGGAGACTAGCCTGCGGGCTACAAAAGTGAGGGTGGGGCCAGCCCAAACTACACACTGAGACTCTGTCTCAAAAGCAAACAAAGAAAAAACAAAAACAAAAACAAAAAAATGGAAAGAAATTCGGAGAACACCAGCACACCAAATTGTGCTCGTCTCCCTAGGTGTTAATATCAGGTGTAATGCTAGTGCAAAAGGGGAGCCAAAAGATGCCCACAAATACTGTGCTTCTTGTTACAGAAAGTGTAACTCTAGAATAATGTGATTCACTGGGGAAAATACTTAAGTTCAACTTATTTTTCAGGTCAACAGTTTTTTCAACTGTATTTTTCAACCACAGTTTTAACTGACATTTACTCTAAAAAAGTTTATAAATTGACCAATCGCAAGTACATTTCTGGTCCATCAGATTACCATAGGATACAACATATAATAGTTATAATGGGGAAACAAGACAAGACCTTGATTCTCCTTCTCTTGATGGGGAGGTTGGGAAGGATGCAGAGATTGGAGGAATGTGTTAATGTTGAGGAACAAAGATAACTAATATTTTCAGCAGGTTACTGGATTACATGTAATTTTCTAAATGGAGAAGAATGGGAATATATTTCATAGAAAGAGAAAACTGCACATAAAAGTATAAAGCATGTTAATAGAGGGATTCTTGAGTATTCAAGACAGGCCAAAGAAGGAGATAGCTAAAGTCATGAAGGTTACACAGTTTACTTAACTCTCAGCAAAGCTACCTGTACTATTTAAATACCCACTTTTTTATGTAATCATCTAAAATACGATTCCCATATTTCTACCTTTGTTACTAAATCATTTACTGGTAATCAAATCATTTCATAAAATATAAAGGTACTATGGACACTAGAGAGAGAACTTTAGTCAGAAAGGTAATTCCTGTGTACTTTTCCTGACTAGAACACTTATAAATAATAAGAATGATTCATTCTTATTGATATAAAATTTATATGTTTATTCATTTCACAACTATTTTTCTCAGCAGCTGCTGCATCACCAACAATGAGATATATGCTAGAATTCTTCAGGAAACTAGCAGTATAATTTTTGCATGATCCTTATTACTTAGGAATACAGACATAAATAAAACAAATACTTAAATAATTTCTAGACTGGAAGGGGTACAAAGAGGCATGGATATTGTGGCCATGTAAGAGGAGTGATTCAGTAAGACAAAGGAGTTAGTAAAGCTTCCCTAAGGAAAAGATTTATAATGAAGATCTCAAGTTGAATATAACTCAGTCAAGACAGAAATAAGAGTGGACATCTTCGTGTCAATGAAGGATAAGGTGAAGGATGAGTTCAAGGCAGCGGAGTTAGAGTAGAATTCAGAAAGGAAGCTGGCTTATTATAAAGAAATAAAGAAATGATAGTGCATTTTAGTATCATCAGTGACTGTAAGAAGCATATTTGCTTATAATTTGGACTGATTTTCTTCCACAAATTCTTCCCAAAGCTTTCCTGATGCCTCATTGATTTCTTTTATGAATGTTTCCCAATGTTTCCATAAAGCGCTTTTAGACTACCAAAACAACCCTCACAAACCATGCTAGATCTACTGCACATTTTAAGTATTGATTGTCTCTTAAGAACAACCAAGTACTTCACTTGTAATTTTACTTCTCAGAAAGCACAAAATCACTACTACCCAAAAGAGAGACGTCTGCTACAAAGGCTTTATAAAAATTTATTAGCTTGGTTCAATAATTGCAGACTAGGGAGTCAAACAAGAAAGGAAACGATCCGTTAGGCTTCGACAGAACCACTTCGTCCTCAGAGAGCACCAGACACCAAGTACTGCAACCAAAGCTGTTATTGTGGAAACAAATAAAACATGAAATGTTTGACAGGATTGACTTCAGGTTCAAAATTATAAAAGATAATTATATTGCATATATTATGTCATATGTACTATAAAATTATATTATATATTCAACTATATAATTTGATTTTTAGGGGTGGGAATTTAATAATGATTTTTAGAAAGCTATATATTTATAAAAACAATATCTTAATTTTACAATTTTTATAACAGTTCATATTTTAATATATTTCATATAAATGGGTTCAAATTAGGGAGCAGAAGATATAATTACAGTGCCCCTGAAAGCAACAGTTTTCAGTTTTTATTTTTATGCTCATGATCTTTAAATTATTCTCTGTGACCACAAAGAGACCTTTAAAACTAATTTAGCCTTATGCAAAATTGTACAAGTTTAAATCCGTTTTCTTTGAAAGGACACAAAATATTTCATTTTAAGAGTCAGAGAAAACAAAGCCGATAAAAATATAGACAGTTGTAAGTTCTGAACAGTGACTGTACCTAGCTACACTCCAGCATTTGGCTTGTAGATGAATAGGTAGCCTAACCATAAAATGCTTTGTTAATCTTAAAAATCACATAAATGCCATTTGTTTTCATTTTTGGAACTAAGGACCTTGATACTGACAAGTAAGAGAGGTGAAGAAGTAACCTTTATTCACTCAATTATTACTTGAGATTCTGTTCTGCGTAAAGTTAAGATAAAGCAACAAATTCATCATATTCACATATGAAGACAAATTTAAATACCATAGACCTAGAGGAATAAAGGAAGTCATTGTAACAGCTCAGAATACTAATATATTCACTTTTAATTTAAGTACATCTGTAATAAGGGCATTTTTGTTCTGGAAAATGCACTGTAGCTTAGGGAACTAAAAGCATTTTAAGGGTACCTTTATTAATTAGTTTTAATGGCAATGAATACTGTTATTTTATTTTTAGTAGTTTTTTAAAAGAATAATGTTCCCTTAGAAAAATTGTATGGAGTTAATATTTTATAGTGATTTGCTTTTGTTCTTAGAAATTAGTTTCTAATTTACATTTACCCACACCTAAATATAGTCACTAATATATTTATGTACATACAAGGTGTGACCAAAAAATAAAGTGAATGCTTAAATTAAAAAAATAATTAATACAGAAAGGGCACGTTGCCATGTGGCCCCTCAAAATATCCTCCTTCCCTCGGAGCATTCTGGCCCTTTCATCCCTGCCACTGTCTCCTTAGAATTCATATTCATGGTAGTCTCTGTAGAGTAAAAACATTACAGTGGGTCCCCACTCAGCTTATTCACCAGATCTGATGCCATGCAACATCTGCCTACGTCCCAAGGTCAAAAGGACCCTGGAAGATAAATGTTTTTAATGCGTTCAGGACATTAAGGCAGGTGAGATGGCACCCAAAGACACTTCTGAAAGAGAATTTCCAGAACTGCTTAGGGAGGTGACATAGGATAAGCGCGTTGGGAGGGACAGGGGATCTTTTGAGCAGAATTAATGGTGATGTGACAGTACACTACTAGTTTTAAAAATTCACACATTTGCCATATCTCACGTTTTTGGGTGCATTTAAATGCTATAGTTCCAAATGCTGCTCTATTTCTTATATTTCTCTTTCCTTTAAACACACCCTAAAATATTTGTTTCCTGTTAAGCTTACATCTTTAGAATAGGGAATATTTTGCTTTAAATCTCTTACAAAATAGAGAAAACTCATATATATTTTGAATACATTTTGATATTTTACTTAAGTGTTTATGAAATTCTAAAATATGCTTAAATAACTACCAAATACAAAATATAGGTATTTTTATCTTTGAAATATCTTGTAAAATTGCTGAAGAGCATCAGAATTTTGAGGCAATGTATATTTTCAGATTAAATTGCACTTAACCTCTGAAGAAAAAAAATCCCTAAGCCAAGTGTAAATTGCATAGCTTTTTTCAAATGCATTACAAGTTCCATGATTAGATTTAGTACAAAATCAAGTTTCAATTTAGAAGCCAGCTGTAAATACATACATACAAAATTGCATCTGTATTATGTTTAAGGATCTTAGTAACAGCTTGCAGAAACTATCAAAGCTCTAAAAATTCCATTTAACCCAGAATGTCTGCTTTGACCCGACTGACATGTTATAGTATTATTCTCTCTAGTTCCTTTTCGGTGTGCTCCATCTCATCCTGCTCAGAAATCACCACCTAAATAGAGCACCAACATGTTCCATTTCACCACAAATGCAGCTTTACATAGGATGCAAACAGAAAAAGGAATTAAAAATTTGAAGCACCCTATTTTGTTCTCATACTTGATTACCTCACCAATATAATCTGGTGAAGTGATAGCTCCTTTGAATAAAATGACGGTGAGTCCTAAGTATGTGGATGAGTTATCTGTACCTCTCTCTTGGCAACTTCCCCAGTTAGTGAGTTTAAAGGAAATGTTACACTACTGGTCACTGTGAACAAAAAACAAATGATTATAAATACTTGATGGAGAAGACTTATTTCCTCATCCACCATTAAATACAGTTAACAATATTGCACTTTTTAAGAAATGTATTTGGCTGTTACAGTTTCACTATGCAGCTAAGACTCGTAGTGATCCTCCTGTTCCCAGCCTCCCCAGTGCTGGGATTACAGGCATGCACCAGCACACCCAGACTCTGGGGATGGCTCAGCCCAGCCTAAGGGCAGGGCTGGTGCTGCATGTGGTGCCGGGAACTGAACCTCAGTCCCTGCACTTGCCTACCCAGGCACTTAGTCCTCTGAGCTATCTCACCAGCCCCAATAAATCATTTTTTAATCACAAAGATTTAAAGCAAACAGATTGTACACTCTTTTTTTAGTCAAGATGTATGCATAGTTGAATCATACATAACCAGAAAATACTGTAATAACCCTCTTGGTAAGAGTGAGAATATATGATATGTGGGCCCACTTCAATATTGCATAAATGTGTCATGTCATGGTGTTTTCCTCTCCTAATTTCAATGACTCCAAAATATCACTACTTCCCTTATTCTGATTCTAATCAATTACTACAAAATAATCACCCTCAAACAAGCCATTCTATTGAGCGAACTAAAACACAGATAGAGGTAGCTGGTATTTAAACCAAGTATTCAATAAATCATTCTCTCACCTAATGAAGTATTTGAAAATTATTTATGTATGTTTAAATAAGAATTATTCACTGTAGAATACTGTTAAGTTAGGCTGTATGCCTGTCTCAGCCTCATAGAGGTAAGTATATGGAGGATGATACGAGAAACACACAAATAGGAAAAGCCCTCCCACGCTGGTGGATTCAATTTCAGTCATTTGCTTTGTACTGTCAAAGGACAATGAAAAGTAGGCACTAAAGCCAGACATAGCCCAAAATATAAATAATTCAGATTATTTTTTATTCAGGCTGTCTGGCTGTTTGTCCTTACTGTAAATAGCTAAGGAATAGGTCAAAGCATAGTCACTTCGTGCAGCTCAGAATGCATTATTGCCAAGCGTCGTTCATGAATTCATTGTAATAGAACCACACTAATGCAGCGAGGTCCTAGGTTCCTGGAAGGCTCTCAGCCTCTTTTCTTCTCTGAGTTGCATCTTCCCTGCCGTCCTGCAGCATGTATCAGTAGGCAAAAGAGGACTGTGTGTGAGAAAGAGGGCAAAGGGGCATCAGAACTCTACCAGCACCAGACACCAATACTTATATCCGTGTCTCGTGGAGTGATTGAAAAGCAATGCTCTCATGTATGAAGAACTCTCTATATAGTCTAATAAGAAAAGGTGACAGTTCCAGAGCATTCGAAAATATTAATTTAAACAAAAGATAAAGGCTCCGATTTAAGAAAAATATCTAAATGATTTCTCCACAGTTTTCTTTTAATAAAATAGAAAATGTAGGGGGCAGTGATTCTTAGAAGGATTTTAAAAACTCATGTAATTCTGCCAAATATACAATAAAAGCATATTTCCTAAAGTTTGTTGCATACTCATAATAACATATTTGTTACTTGTCTTAAAAAATGCACATTTTTATCTATTTGTTTAGGAAAATAGTACTTTCTCACTTTTTCAGTAGTTTCCCTTTGTCAATAATGAGATCGAAATTTTGAAGTAATACTGTTCTTTCTTTAGTAGCACAAGATATGAGCATTCATTAAAACTTAAGTCTCTGTACTACAGAATACAGAAATCCAATGAATTACTAATATTATTGCTATTCCAGCTCCATATCAAATTATTAAATTTGCCACTTCATTCTATGAATGTATATTGTTTTAAAAACAATTTTTGGACAACTAAAATATGCCACAGACGTCAAATGCATTCTCCATTGTAACAGTAGACAAGGGTATAACTAACTCTCTACGGTGTTTCTCATATTGCTTTATCTATAATTGATAATTAATCATCGATTGTTTAGAGGACAAACACAAAACGAGAAAATACATTTAAGGAATAAAAATTGGTGGGTCAGTCACCTTGTCAGAAGCGCTGAGTTACGGAAGGCCAACAGCAGTGAGAAGGCCAATGTGATGACAAAGAAGAGAGTGCGCTCAAGAATTTTAATGAGGGTAAAAGGTCTAACAGTTCATTCCCATTACGTGCTCCATTTTGCTTTGTTTTAGAGAGTTCACAAAGTGTAAGACAATAGTGCAAAATCTGTGATTTTTTATGCCTTGCTGCTTTCTATTATATACTGTAACCTTGTGACAGTGATAAAGCACATAGTAAATAAGTTTTAGAGCCTTTTTCTAGCCAACTATGTAATGTCTGGGGGGGTCAAATGTTGAACACAGTCAACTAGATTTTTTTTCGCCAACAAGAAAGGCAGAGACCGGAGGTTATAGGAAAGCTAGGCTAAAAGTGCGTAACAATTACTAAAATAAAACTACTTCGAAAAGAATAGCTTTAAAAGAGTTTCAACAAAATGCACTGTGTTTAACCATGATTAAGAGAAGTAGTTCCAAAATATTATAGAGTTTCGAAAGATTATCTGCAAGTATCACTTGGTCTGATTTCAAAGGACCACTTGTGCTGCCTTTCTGAGATCCTGGATGTATACTAGGCAGGGCATTTCCGTTATAGCAAAGGAAACAATATCACCCTATGGGAGGTGGACAGAGGAAGAGGTCACTCAGCTTCTGCAACTTCATGGGCATCTTATGGGGCCAAATGGAGGAACGGCTGGGCACAGTGCATGTCCAGAAGCAAAGTGAACCAGGAAAAGAATCGTGCCTGAGGTAGAAAGTTCTTCCTTTAGAAGAACTAAAGAAAGGACAAAAGGAGAGAAAGAAAACTGTCATTTCAAAACTTCACTTTTAAGAAAAGCAGAAGCTTCAGGACACAAAAATTGGTCATGCCCTTTTCAAGAAACTTACTGGAAAGCATGCTAAGGGTCTGCGGGATACAGTAAGCCTCGGGCTCCGGGCCCATGCTTTCCACCTGTAAATTGTCCTTTCTGCTACACAGCTCCACACTCTAAGAGGCAACATTCCCAAGGGTCTCCGTGTCTCTAAACATAAAACACACTCCAATGATTAGCATTCTAACCCAGCCACCAACAGGGTAAATTCATACATGGGAGGAGCACACAGCTTTGACCACCTACCTTAAAGACACCCAAAACTATACAAATACCTCCACCTCACCTAATAACAAGCCTCTTCCTGAGGGCCTACCCTCTCTTTTCGGTGTGCACACTTCTTAAATCTGCCAAATTAACCTCTTCCTTCTTCTCACTGATAGGCCTTGAAATTGTTTTTCTAGGACAGAAGTCAGAGAACAGGACTTGCCCTGTGAATAGGGTAAATTGAGGTCACAAGTTCCTCTCTGGGGAAATCCTCAGATCCCAATCAAAGATAATTCCCACTTCGGTGACTGGACAAATTGTGCCCTTTCTCTGCTCTGTATTCCAAGCTTTTGCTTCATTCTATGGTCTGCCTCCCCTCCCATCTCACTTTTCCGTTCCTCTCCACCCCCTGCCCCCGCCGGTACCTTTCATTATCACTCCAATACAAAATAAGAGATGATGGCATTCTGTACGCAAGTGGGCAAATAGACCACCCAATACCGACACTGATTGCTCTTCTTTACAGGCCAGATGGGAAGGGATCCCTGCTGCACCATGCTGTGTGTCAAGCCTGTGGAGCTGCCCCATGGTATGGTCACAATGAAACAGCATGACGACTATGAGAGGCTTACCTGAGTGTTGATAGAATATATCACACATAGACCTAGGACACACAACTAAGAAAATTATTCACTGGTCCACTTAGCAACTAATTGGCATGCTATCTCTTGTTACTGTTCTAAATACTATGCAGAAAGTAAGATAGAATACCTGGGTAAACTGATCACATGTATCATATATGTTACAGTGGTCTTATGCAAAACAAAACACACGTCTGCCTAGTTAGTTACAGATGAAAATAAGGATGGAAAAATCCTTTAAAAACAAAAGTAATTTATGTAGCTCCAAAAGGCAGAAATAAATCCAGAATGAAATTTAAGATCACTAGCCATGGTGCCTCTCTAAACACATTATAGATGTAGGTCATTCTTGGAGGAAAGGAAATTGTGAAACCTCTATAAAAAGTGTAACAATTGGTTCCATGAATCACGGGTACATAAATATATCTGAGAGAGATGCAATCCACAGAATAGGTTTCTATGGGTTTACTACTCATTTATACAATACAAAACTTGTACAACATAATAGTATAGTGCAAAAATAACTAGATCTTTCTTTACATGGGCTCTGCTTATTATGAGGTACTGATGCCAGCTTATGTATTTTGGAGGGAGGTTACTAATAGAATAAATGAGCCACATTGTTATTTCAAGAAATTTTATGTTAAATGGATTGCTTTTAGCATATTCCAAGTTGTAATTTGGACTAATGGCTCATCCAGTACTGCTGTATAATGAAGATTTTGGCAAACAGTGTCAGTTTGCAGGACTCATTAAGAAGACACTTACAATTCTGTGCTAACCAAAGAGCTGGGAAAGAAGCATCCAGAGTGTAGGGTCCTTTTCCACTTTTGTATCTAACTCTTTTCAACCCCCTTTATTATCTTATCTAATTCCAAAATGTCAACCTGTCACTTAAATCCTGACATTTTACAAATACCTGTAGTATGATTCACTATCTCTGTATTATATTACTTTATTCTACCTTCAAACTCTCTTTATGTACACTACACTGTAGGCTGCTGAGGGGAAACCTCCTTGTGAGGTTTTTTTGTTCTTTGGATTCAAACTCAGATCCTCATACTTGACAGGCAGGTTCTTTGCTGCTGAGCTACGTACCTGGTCCCCACATGGGAGCTTTTCTTCAGTTTCTTTCCTTTTCTTCCTTTTTTAAAAATCTTTTTGAGACAGGTTCTCGCTATGCAGTTCAGGCTGAACTCACTTTGTAATCCATGCTTATCTTGAACTCACAAAGATCCTCCAGCCTCAGCCTCCCCAGTGCTTGGTTACAGGCACTTGCCACCATGTCCTGCCTTCCCACACTTGATTTATCTGCATAAGGACCCCAACTGTCTGAAGCAGCACAAACTCAGGATCCAACTCTGGCTGCCAGCCTCACCTCCGAGCCCTAACTTACATTCTATCCATTAGAATGTTCCTTCTCTTTCAACCCATACTCCTCATGAGCTCCTATTCATTTTCTCATGATTCAATGAAAGCACTCTTTGATGAAACCTTTCCAGAACCTTCTGCATCAACCACTGCTTCCTTTCCCCAGCACCACTAACTCAAGACCTGATTCATGATTCTGGGTTGCTGTTTATGTGTTAGCAACTATAAACTTACAGACAACTGTAAACTTACACACTTACAGAAATTTCATGCTTCTGGGCTCTTATTTGTATCTTAGCAACTACAAACATATATATTCCTTGTCTAATGAGCTGTTTGCTTAACAACCGTTCAGACTGACCACTGAGGCTGGTTCCGTGGACTTACTGCCCACTGCTGGGACACAGGACCTGGATGCCGACTCACAACGCAGGAGCATGAGTGGCAACACAGGCATAGAGTGACTTCTTCTACAGCACAGCGTTCTAATTTTTGCTGATTGTACTGTGCAATACAGCACTGTGCTCTAGTCTCACGTCCTCGTATATATCACAGCACGGCATGGAAGAGTTACACAAGTGAAAGCAAAGCTGTCAAGTTGCAGTTTGCTGTGACCATTTCTTTACTCTAAATATTTGCATGTGCCTCCCACGGACAATTCCTTCCTTAGGGGCCAAATGATTTAATGACCTAGTTGCAGGAATGGCCATCTGTTGTTGAGTGAAGCTTGTCTGTACATGTTTTCAATGTATACATTCGTATACACATGCATATATAGTAGCTGTGTACTATACATCTCTGCTAGAGTACTTCAGCATTGTAATCAAGAGCCAGAGATTACTTGCCAATGTATTTTGGGCTATAATCAATTTTTGGATGGATGAATACATAGATTGTGATTAGAAATGATTATTTTTCTAGAGAGACAGATATTCATCAAAAACAAGTTCTCACTTAACAAAAAAAGCTATTTGAATTAGCTTTGTATTATTTAGAGATAGACAATATGCATATGTAAGTCAGTTCAGTTTATATGAACTTTTAGAGACTTGAATTAGGAAACAGCAGTTACTTACTGGACAGCTCATTTCTTGTTCCAGGTAAAGCTATTCCTGTTATACTTCTTTTATTTTTTCTAAATATGTTCATTCTTTTTTTTAAACTATGAGTTATTTATTTTATATATTTAGTATAGGTTCTATATGGTCTCACTACACAGATCAGACTCATAGTGATCCTCCTGTTTTTAGCCTCCCAAGAGGAGATTACAGATGTGCGCCACCATGCCCAGTCTCAATCTATGTCTCAGCCTGCCTCAGGGGCAGAGCCATTATGGCACATGGCACACCACGGATCGAACTCCCATCCCTATGTCTGCCTAAGCAGGAGCTTTAATCTGTGGAGCTAGCTGGCTGGCCCAATCTGTTCATTATAATGTCTAATATTTTTAGTTCAAATTCCTAGAAATGTTAGATTGCCATGAACATAAGACCGTGTTACTCAAATATCTGAATACTACTTTCACGTTATGTGTTACATGTTGATTAAGGTATAACTTTAAGTATTCCAGTCTTTTACTCCATATGATTACAAGAATAATAAAAGGTATGAGACATTTCAATGTCACTCAATGTAAAGACTGTTATTTCCAACATTTGCAACTATTTTAGAAGTTGATATCTACTTCTGTGTGTAGCGAACAAAACAAAGCACACCTAACAAGGATGTTGAAGATCTGTTGATGGCATTTGAAAATATCTTCTCATATTGTCATCATCTACAGACCATATAAACTATTTCATTTGTCCTCTTCATAATTCAGCATTCTCCATTAGTTTTCCAGTTTTAAGAATGCCTTTGAATTTCTTCCATACATTATCGAATTCCTTCTATGTATTCCTTTTTAAAACCAGCAGCACCTTCCCAAAAAGTATTAACATACTTTCTAAGACTTAAACAACTTTTACTATCTACTTTGATACACAAAGTTTGCACAATTAAAAATCCTAATTACTAGACATGAAGCTAGTAATAGGATAAAAATTTACCTTCACTTAGCCAACTAATCTTAATATGTCATTTTAAAATTAGAAATCTCAAGTCAAATAGTGTCCCTTTATTCAAGTAGCCCATTTTCTGGTTACCACTCACTCATTCTAGATGTATTTTTCATAGTCAAAACATTCAAATAGCATTTTTCCTACTCTTCTATGGTAAGAAATATTAAGACTATCATAGCTTTTTAAATAATTTACTCTCTCTTAAATACTTTATTCTATCAGTGTTTGGAACATCTCATCCTGGTTTATATAAGCCAGTTCTCCTTCAAAAGTATTAAAACACTACGGAACAAACATCATATAATTCTATGGATACTACTGCTTAAAACATATCTAATAATTTTTCTATGAAAGTAAATTCACACAGTGCAAAGGCCACATCCTAATCTCATTTTGCCATAGTGACTTTGAAATTCAGAATTTCCTTTACCTGCTGCAGGAATGCAGAATTTGAACTACAGACATCAGCAATAAGGGCCTGTTACCTGGCTGAGGTCCAACAAGCACAGAAAGAAGTTTCCCGAAGGATTGGTTGTCTCAGAACAATGTCACGTACACACCTACTCATTTGTGTGTATATATTTATCTACCTATGTAAATGCATGTGAGTTCTTATGCATCTATGTTAAATCATTTAGATGCTTTCTAAAATAGAACACTTCTTAGAAACACTCTCCTGATGCTAATATGATATAGTCTAAAAAATATAAAATGATAAAAATATGGTCAAAAAGGAGATGGATGGCTAAAGTCACCAGTTCTTATCTGAAAGATCCTCAGAGCCTTGCATGATATCATGTACTACATCCTGATGGAACACTACCCGACTCACAGTGACAGTAACTGCTGAACACCTGGCTGGGGTCACTCCTCACATCAATGCCACACCTGTCCTTCTCCTGAGTATTATTGTCTTCTGCCTACCATCACAGAACCAGGTAGGAAGAAGAACACAGCTAACCCTGTTCAAGCAAGCCAGCCTCCCTCTTCCACCTCATGGCATTACTGCCAACTCCCAAAGAAAGGACAAAGAGAGGGCTGTACCCGCAGGAAGGAGAGGTCCCGGTTGTGCTCTATGCTGGTGATCTCCAGGTTGCCCATGACCACTTCACAGTTCTCATAGTATTTTCGTAAGGCTCGGTACTGCTGATCCAGGTCCGAGAGAGAGCTCAGCTTATTCTCTGTTCCTGCACACACTGCAAAGACAAAAGATACACAGGCGTTACAGAATCTTTACATGACAAGCACAACCAAAGTATCTTCCTTAAAGCTATTCCCCAACAGTCCACCTCAGTCCTGTAAGTTAAACTATCTCAAGTGTTCCTAAAAGTGATGGGTCTCCACACTGACAAATGCCTTCATTTTATACTCTTGAATGTCACGTGCTAGCCAGAGAGAAGAGGGGGTGGGTTCTACCGTAACACCGGGAGTCTACCTTTTAAGAAGATGAATTTAAAAATCTAATTGCTGTAAATATATAAAGCATACAAAGGCATTTGTTTTCATTGAAACATTGTTTTCTCTGCAATGAGGGAAAGGAGAAAAGAAACAAAAAAGAAAGAGAAAAAATATATACATATGCATACAAGATAGCTAAGAAAATTTTATTGGCAGTTTCTAATGGTTTATTAAAAGGAACAATTAATGCTTAATATTTTAATTTTTAATCATTTATTTATTTATTTATTTGGTACAGGATCTCACTATGAAGCTCATAGTAATCCTCCTGTGTCAAGCTCCCCAGCTCTGGGATTACAATCATATGCCACCACACCTGGTTCCGGGCCAGTACGGCATGTGATACCAAGGATCAAACCTGGATCCTTGCATTTGCTAGGCAGGTGCTTAGGCCACTGAGCTATCTCCCCAGCCCAACACTTAATATTTTTTGACCAATTTTGCATGCCTGTATCTGGTAATCTGAAAAACTACTTTGAAGAGAGCAATATGCAACATAATAACCATTGTTGAATTCATATCATCTTGGTTTCAGAAATTCTGTATCATTTTTATTTTTTTTAGGATTTGTAATCTATTATTGTGTTGTGGTACTGTAATTGGGCAGGTATAAATAAATCACAATCAAGAGATAATAATAATTTTTGTTTTAAAATAACATTAATTGTAACTTTTTAATTTATGTATTTGGTATAGGGTCTCACCACACAGCTCGGACTCATAGTGATCCTCTTGTTTTCAGACTCCCCAGCTCTTGGATTATAGTTGTGTACCACCATGCCTGGTCTCAGGGGCCTGCTCAGCACACCTGAGGTTGGGGCCACATGGCATGCGCTGCCAAGGATCAAGCCCTGCTCCCTAACCAAGCCCTGTTCCCTGTGCTTGCCTAAGCAGGTAATTAGTCTGCTGAGCTATCTTGCTGGCCCCCTTTGTTTGTTTGTTTATTTGTTTGTTTGTGAGTGGCTCAGCCCACCCTGGGTGCAGGGTTGGGCTGGTGTGGCATGTGGTACCAGGGATCAAACCATGGTCCCTGTGCTTGCCAAAGCAGGTGCTTTAGTCCGCTGAGCTATCTTGCTGGCTACTGTCACTGTTTTGACTAAATTTTAAGCACAGTTACATGTCTGTAAAACCTGAAAAATTCTCTTTTCCAAAATATATGTTAAACAACTTGGATTGAAATATTTCCCATATCCTACAAACAAAATAGATAACAAAATCTAACCCATTTACATCAGCTAGATCATCACGTTGTTTGTTCCCAAGTGTGAGGAAATATAATGGACTAATAATAAATTATATCAGTCTGCCATCTTTGAGGGGAGAGTCTTTAATCCTATGCAAGCATGTGTGTGTACACACCCTGTGTGTTCATATTTTTGTCTTCTACAGTTTTAGGTATTTCTCATGATTGGTACACCTGTGTACAATCTTTATCATGCAATATATTGATTTTAATCTTTGATAAAATTACACTCTAATTGTTAGTATGTAAAAAAATAGTTTGTAGATTTTAAAGTAAATAATATACACTGACTTTAAGACAAGATACAAATGGCAAATAGCTTCAGAAACCATGAGCCCAAATAAAGACTTTTTCTTTCCACATTGATTACTTAGGTAGCTGATAGAGTAACATTAAGTTAACCCAGTGACTAGTTTTGGACAAAGTGTTTGTAAGTGGAATCAAGTTAAAGTGAGGTCATTAGGGTGAGCTCGAATCCACCACGACAGAACCCTTTTCGAGTAGAGAAAGATAATATATGCACTCAGGAACCCAGAGGAGACAGCTACAAGACAGCATTTAGCGATGCTGCTGTAAGCCAAGGAACGCCCACAAGAGGCGGCAGAAATCAGGAAAAGACAAAAGTCCTATCAAGAGCCTCAGAGAGCGTATGACACTGCTGATAGCTTGATGTTGGATTTCCAACTGCCAGGACTGCAACAGGACAGACTGCTGTTGTTTTAAGCCACAGAGTTGTGATAATTTAACATAGAAGCTCTATTAAAACAATATATAGTCTGTAGATGATTTTTCTCTGGAGTCTTACCAGCTTAACACTTCCCATCTACCCTCCATGTTCTCTCTGCTGACATCCAAGTCCCTCAGAGGCCTTATAAAAACTCGTTTGCTACCTGTTACCTTTCAGGAAGCAGTTTTGTGTGGCAATAGTGGTGGGTGCCCAGGCAAAGGCCGCTACAATCCATCATGCGTTCTCCTCTTCCTTGATAGTGAGAGACTGCACAATTTTCACCTGGGCACAGGGCTGAGGCACTGACTTGGTCAGGCCGGGGATGGATGGAGCACATTTCTGGAAACAACTGGTGGGGTGTGGAGGTGTGAGTGTGGGCTCCAGGGCTGGTCCCTGACCCCTTCCTCTCTGGCTCTGCTTCCTGGGCACCATGAGCTGAGCAGCTTCGCTTGATCCATTACCCTGCTGTTTCTGCTGTGGAGCCGATTGATGATGGACTGACACCCCTTAAAAGCCAAATTAAACCTCTCTGTCTTTACAAGTTGTGTTGGTTGGGGAGACAGCCCAGTGGTCCAAGCACCTGCCTGGAGAGTTCCATCCCCAGTACCGCATGCCACACTGGCCCTGGAACTCAGGCGCGATGTACCAGCTACCAAATCCAAGTGTGATGGCGAAAATCTGGAATCCCGGAGCTGGGGAAGCTAAGATAGGTGAATCACTAGGAGTCTGAACTGCATAGTGAGACCCTGTACCAAATCAGTGAGTAAAAGATTAAAAAAGAATTTTTAAGTTTGGAGTGTTGGTTATCGTCTCTAGCAAAACAAAAGCTGAGGAACAGTCACTTGAAATAAATATTATGCATTTTTCCTCTCTTCAGAAGTTAGTTTGACCAAAGGACTCAACTCTAACACATTGTATGACACTTTCCCAGAACACTATGTAAATTATGGTTGCCTAACTTGGCCTCCTTTGTGCTATCATCCAGCCCAATGCCTGGAGTGACGATTTGACAGCTAGTGGATGAACCAGCATGTTGGTCCATAGGAAGGAGGGCGCACTGTAAATATGGCCAAGATATAAGCTCAAAAGAGCAAGATTTTTAAACAATTATTGTGCTTCATTGCCCTGCTACCATCAGTAGCAAGAGAATAGTGACGATGTTAGTCATATTTGCTAAAACACTACACAGAGGACAAATGATCATTAAGTTATATATCAGTTATATGCTCAACACCTTAAGTAACTTTAATTAGTCTGGATGGTTTTCTGGGATTATTCAATTCATAATAAAACTAAAAATTCATTTTTTCATCACCTGGATGTTTTACTTATTCTGTGGCTGTGTCTGTTGTTAGTACTAATAACTAAGGAAAAACAGGCTGGACACAGTGGTACATTTCTGTCATCCCAGCACTTGGGAGGCTGAGGAAGAAAGATGGCTGTGAGTATGAGGCCTCCTGAGCTACACAGTGAGTTCAAGGCCAGCCTGAACTGGCCAGCGAGACCCTATCTCAAAACAAACAAACATAAAGACTACGGTGATATTCAACACAAGCAGGAGGACGCAGAAAAATTGATTCAAGAACACATCCCTTCTCTGTCAAGATCCACTAAGAATTTTATTCCTTATAGATTAAAGGCTCTCCTGGAAAAATATTTCATCCAGACCTTTATTTTTTTGTTCTCAGGAATTTGTTTTAAAAACTCTCCAGAAACTTACAAAATATCTTTTGAGAAAAGGCATTATTGTATGGTTTTATGAAATATAGATTTTAGTTATCAAATTTCAGGGTGGATCAACTTCTTTTTTTTTTTCAGAACTGGGGATTGAACTCAGGCCCTTGCGCTTGCCAGAGAAGTGCTTATTCCACTGAGCCA
>NDGM011200648.1:0-12335 GCA_002564305.1 Octomys mimax | reverse complement strand
TATATATATATATATATATATATATATATATATTACACACATATTAAAGACTAAGTGTCCTTAGGGACAGTTTCTTTAATGAGATATGTAAGTTACGATCCAAAAGATACCAAACATTATAGATAAATACTGTTTAGGGAATAAAGATAACATGGACAGAAATTCAGAAGTGGCTAAGGAAATTTGACACTCTGCTTTGGCACTGAATGAAAGGAACAATATCCCTTTAGGCTACAAAACTCATGACTTACAGTAAGGTGGGTTTAGAATTTATAGTTAAGATAAATGGGTCCCAGACCAGAGCAAAAGTTGCTCTGGAGGAATAGTGCCTCAACTTATGCTACATAAAATAGGCATAGGTGATGCCAATGTCCTCCTAAAGGTGAGTCAAGTTTTTAAACTTACAAAATGTAATCTACCCTACCCTGAGTAATAATTTAGACATCATAGTGGGAGGATAAGAGTTACAATACATTAAATATGTTTTTAAAATTTGAACAACTTGACAAGAGCAACTATAACCATGCTTAAAATGAGTATATAGAATAAGTCTCAATAGGACGAGCTAGATAGCCCAGCAGATTACTAGCATGCAATGCCAGCCCCACCCCCGGGGCGCACTGAGATGGTGACTGAGACTGGGCATAGTGGTGCACATCTGTAATCCCAGAGCTTGGGAGGCTGAAAACAGGAGAATCACTATGAGTCCAATCTGTGTAGTGAGCCCCTATAGACCCTGTACTAAATATATAAAAAAGTGAATAAAAATAGAATAAGCCTCAATAAACCAACATGCAAATATGAAGCAAATGATTTTGTTAGCTATTATGAAAGCATACTAATACCATAATGCATGCATACATCTATCAATAGGAGCAGTTCAGTATATAAAACTAATGTGTGCATATATATATACATATGTATGTATATATTTAAAAGTTTTTTATTTGTACATATAAGCTGCATAATTTTCCCCTGATATTTAAACTTTATATCACTTTTTAAATGTGCATTCAGGCTCTTTACTCTGTCACAGCATACACAATGGTCTACACTTCGTATGCTCTAAGAAATACACAGGAAAACTAAAAGCAAAGGCCTGTGATTGATTGTACATTTAAATAAATGTACTACAGATTGAGACAAATGCACCAAGCGTGTGTGTTTCAATCACTGCATCATCACACAATTGAATAAACACACATGTACAATACAATGTTTAATTGAGTGCAGCAAGTACATTTATTTTAGTGATTGCATCATTGCATATTCAAGCAAATGCACAAGATTCATTTTGGTGAGCTGGAGTTCTGTACATACGACATACATACAAGTTTTAAATCTTTCACTGACTTTGATAGATCACAAAGAACCCTGTGACTGTACTAAACTGTTTTATTTAATAAAATTTCCTATTAACAGATCTAAATAAATTTAAGAGAAAATCTGGTTATTATTGCAGCCCTAAGGGGGGGGGAAAAAAAAACTCAAAGACTTAACCTTTCTTTCTCATAAATTATCTCTCTCATCTCAGTGAGGATGAAACAGGGCATTTCCTCTCTGCCCGAGCAGCTTTTCTATGACTATTTCATGTGGAAATTGCAGTTTCAACTCTTTAGGCATCAAGCATTGGGCTCATTTTGCCTTTGGACTGTTTGCACAGCTTCGGTCAAATTCAGCATCACCTTGTGCATGCACGCACATCTAAGGGCCAAATCTGGGCTATTAGGTCTAAAGACCCTAATGGAGCTTGCTAGATTCTTTCATGCCTCCTTCATGCTCTATTTACATAGATGTTCTTTTTCAGAATTGCTGCCATATACAGATTTTTATGTCATTCCCATTAGTAGCATCTTGAATGGGAGACAAAAAAACAAAAGCTAAATAGTGATGTTTTGCCTTACTGTGTCAGCTTTCTAACATCTGTTCATTTTCCAGGTGTGATGGATGAAGGGTAATGAATGTTCAGTGCCAGATACCCAAAAGGAACTTGTACAAGTAACAAATTTTATAGTTTAATCCTTTCTCTGGAATACATTGACTTGATTTGAATTCTTTTTATATAGGTATATTTTATTCATACTATTTAACTCTTTCCATTGAGGGTTTCCTAGTTAAAGACATTTTATAGATATTTCTAACAGTGAAAATGTTACAGATGTAGTCTAGGATAATGCTACCAGAGTGAATGCCACAAATTAAATCCAAATAATACTACTTAATAAAAATTATATTGCCAAGTGCATTTATAAAAATATATATGATGCTAATATTAAATAGTTAAAGATTTTCCTTTGTACTTGACATCTGTGACTGCTTTGCCTGCATTAATTAGTTTGAGGTCTTTCTTTTCGTCACTCAATTTGCAAATGAACAAACAGTAGAAAGTACAGTACCTCTTTCCCATCTATTTCCTACTTACAAATGAAGGACATTTATTAAATAATGGTGAGAATAACTTCATTGGCTTTACATAGTCTAATATTTGCCAAATTTATTTTGGAATGGTACACTTTGTGTATGAGATCTTTTAACACACCCCAGACCCCACTTTAGGACAGTCTATGTGAGGGACATAAATATAAGCAACACCTATCTTTATAAGTATCAAAAATACCTGCCTGTGCCCAGATATAAAACAATATAAATTTTTATAATCGGTTTAGTTGAATGACAAATCATTCTGATGAAAACCCAGCCAGATTGGTTGTTTGATGATGGCTTTGATTTTCTTTGACAGTTACTTGAATCTTTTCCTTATCACAGCAGCTTAGTGCTGCATTGTTTCAACAAAACCAGTTGGCAGTGAACTGAGTGAGTCAACCAGCAGGTCATGGTGGCTGTGACGGATTTCTCCCCCATTAAATTGGTCAACTGGAAAAGTTGGTTTACCCTTGAAGTGTTTTTATGTCAGTGGTAATATATTGTTGCTTTGCATTAGAAGAGGGTTTGTGTTTCCTTATTACATATATACATAATCTTGCTAAGAATAGCTGCATCCCAAACAGTAGACTACTTAACCACTGGGCAAAGTTTTATAGGAAAGTGAGGTATCACTGTTTGTCTCTAATAATTAGTGAGAAAATAAATTAAGCTTTTTTTCTTATATTTTCTGAAGTTATATCTTTCTGTACACACAACAGAAAACATATGGGGATAAAGCACAGATCTCTCTCCTTCCTATATATTAAAGCCATACAGAAGCACTCTTAATGAGCAACATTGAAATATATAAAACTACGGGCATTTCTTTGCTTTGATATTATTTCTGAGATCAGCCAAAATTAAAAATAAATAGGATCACAAACTTTGAGAGCGAAAGTAAATTGGGCTTCAGTTTGATTATTCTGGGATGTTTTCATTGTCATTTTATCTGCTTAGGTTTCGCTCAAGATGCTGGTGAGATGATGAAAGCTGAAAAGTAAATAGGTGCTTCAATAAATGCAAACAAATGAGTGCTTTCCTAGCAAAGAATTAAGGAAAATCAGCCTTCCTCTGATGCTAATCTCTCCACAGCTAAAACTGAATTTCCCCTCTCAGCATACACACAGATGGGTTGCCACTGAGGCTGACAGATGAGTTGTGTTTGGTGGGATTAATGGGTATTATCATGTTAATGGTGCTTAGGTGAGGTCTGAGCGAGCCACAGGCCTGAGCAGAATTACTGAGGTTCACAGAACTGTGTGTGTGTGTGTGTGTGTGTGTGTGTGTGTGTGTGCTCATGCTCCTCTTCTCTTTCTTCTTCTTAACGATAATTAACTTGTAATGTTTAACATTTTTAGTCCACCGAATGATCCACGGGCTACTGCTGCCTAAGTACGGGGGCATTTATAGATCCAGCCTCTGAGCCGTTGTCCTTTGACATGCAAAACGCAGGCTGTCCGGCCTGACTCGTCCTTCCACTGCCTTTGTGCTTTCAGCTCCCTCATAATCCACAGTCTACTTTGCTGCAATCGCTTTTGAGATCTGACATATTGATCAAGAGTTTAGCCTTAGTAACAACAGCACGTATATCAACTGCTGTTGATCATGTTGGGTCACATTTGATGGCAAGATGAGCCTATCCCCGACTAGGAAAGCTTCTGCAGTTCTCACAAGTCGATTCTGTTCACTGCCTCTTGCCAGAAATATGTGTTACTGCGTCATGTCTGAGGCAGCAGAATTTCATGGCACTTTGTTCAGGATCTCTGAGTAAGTTAGAGGTGACAGAGATGTTGCTAAGATGTATAAAAACAAAAGCCTGATTAATACTCTACAATGGCATGCATTTTAAAACTAAGACCAAGATCAATAAGTACAGTACTAGTGTCAGAGCTTTAGTTCCTTTTAAAATTGTCCCAAAAGGGCTTGGTGTTTTTCTGTTGACTCTAATAAAGTAGACTTCTTTTCTATGAGTAATTGTATCAGTATTGGTAAACGTAATTTAGTCAAATTTTTACAGATACCTGATACTTAAAAGTGTTATTGTAGAAAACAATTTTCATAACAAATATGTATTTAACAATCTATGTAGCTTCTTGAAACTCTCTTTAACTCCTTCTTAAGTATAGATTTTCTATGCTATTCAGATGAGAAGTGTTCAGTTGTTTAAAAGTTATCATTTTATGAAATATTTGAACCAAATTGCTCACCATTAGGATGATATCTGTAAAACGATAAACCCAAAGTCCCAGTCTGGGGGAGAGAATCTATGTTTATTCCTACTTCGATGTGGTTGTTATCTGTGCCTCCTTTTATTCACAAAGTTTCTCATTTGTATGATAAACCTATAATGCAAATCAATGGATTTATAAGTGAATGTGTCCAGTACCAGAATGTTCTCGGGAGGGTTAGCACTTGTTCTGCAGAGGGAGACCTTCAGGTACAAGATTTCTTTCCAAAGAGAAACTAGGTCTAGAACTCAAATATCAGGAAAACTCTTCTATACTTTTCCAATTCCAGACTTTTTTTATCATCCCCACCCTTGGATAATTTATGACACATTCTCACTAGATAATGTAGGCTGACCTCAAGGTCACTATGCAGTCCAGGCTTGCCTCAGACTCTCAATCATCCTGCCCCAGCCTTCTGAGTGCCTGGATTACAGGTGTGCCCCACAATGCACAACTTCAGTCTTTTCCACGTATCGTTGTAGAGCCAACTGGGATTTTTAGATACACAAGCATGATTAGGTTTTTAAATCTAAAATTTATTTTTTCTCCTCTATGTCTAAGTAAAATGAAAATAACAAGTTAATTCAATCTAAACCAGTAACTGAAGTTACTGGAATTAAGAACGAAAGGATTAATCACATTAATTCATCAGTTCTCAACTCGATCTTTTAAGTTAGGTATTAACGTTATTATAGATGAGGAAACTGAGGTTCAGAGGAATGGCGTAGGATAGAGGATGCATGATTGAGAAGTGGGGAATATACTGAATGTGCTGGTATGTTGACTCAGTGCTACTAGGATGTGTTTATGGCAGTAAATAGAGCCTGCTTAAAAGTTTTAAAGTCTTCTCATTTTGATCCTACTTGAGAAATATTTTGTTGTCAAAATGTGCTTATATCAACAGAAAATTGCCAAGCTGTCTCACAGTTACATTTATCCATATTTTTTCTTACATTTTGTTTCCTCATCCTTTCTTGAATGTGACTGGAATTAAATAATTAACAGAATAATAAGTAACATTCATGAAGACTGGCTGATTCATAAATATTCTGGCAGGTTGACATAGAAAGCCAGGCATGAGAACAATTCCCTATTAGAAAATGAAAACAGTATTATGGATCAACATATAGTTGATCATAAAGTTTTGCTATTGTATGATGAATCATGCTTTTTTGAGAGCCAATTTTAGGAAAATGTTTTGCAAGACAATATTAGGAAATATGTCACAAATGATCTTTGACCTTTGTTTGCTTATTTATTCTTATAGTGTCAAAGATAAAACCCATAGCCTTGTACTCACTAGTAAATGTTGTATCACTGAGCTACATCCTCAGGCCAAAAGCAATCTTGAATGCTTTCCTACAAGGCCAGAAATCACTTTGTAAAAAAAAAAAAGCTACTAAATCATACACAGACATGATTTCCCTTATTAATTCATTGACACATTTATGTAGACATTAACTTCTCTTTACTATAGTTTGTCCACTTAAAATACTTCATAGTAATAATATATGCTGCACCACATCATATTTATAATAAATATCCTGTAATTGAAATCTCATAAACAGAGAGTATTTTAATCAGTCCTCAAGGATTCATGTAGAGTCCTCACTATATTTTTTGCATTTTTACCAAATTTCCATGGAAAAGAAATCTATTTGGATAAGAAATCTATTTGGATAATTTTAACAATATCCCAAGCATATTGATGGTCAAGATGTGGTTTAAGTGTTGCTACTTCTTTCTGTTGTCTTGTGTTAATTTAAAAGAATCACTTCAAGAGCATGTACATAGTTGTTTTGACCTATAGATGAACTACTTGGTAATAATACCTGACTACAGATCTAAGTTGAATAAAACTTAAAAAGTTAAAGAACATTTCCCCTTTCCATATTTGCACTTGCAAATAATTTAAAAATCTTATATAAAAACTTCTTTGGTAGATTTTCTAAAAGGGAATAGTATCACACTTTCCTAGACTAAGAAAGCAAGCATGTGCTTTTCTGTAGGTCTTTATTCAAAGAATGCTGAAGCAGAAGGCAGCTCAGGACACTGTTCTAAGCACCCTGCTCTGCCTCAGCCCTGCTTTCTCAGCTGCAGCTGACCTGTGAGGCATAACTATGAGACCCAAGCTTGACCAGGAGTCGCAGAAGAGGTGCAGGTGGTGGTGGTAGTGGTGGTGGGGGTGAAGAAACTCACTGGGAGTAAATCTGGAGCAGATAGAATCCTCAGCCCGCAGATACAATCTTCCACTTTGATCATCGAGGCCTGTCAATGCCTATTGCTAAATGAAAAGAAGAAAAAGAAAGGCTTACTCTGCAAAACTTCTACAGAGGAAAATGTGTGAAATGGAAAGTATTTGAAGTGATGTGTCATTTATACATGCTAGAATCAGACATTATGCAAAAAGGTAGATCTGCCCTCCCCATCCTTTCAGAGGGGTCTAAACCCAGCCCTTATGAAGAGAGCAGCCCTCCAATCTACTTACCTAATGCTTTGACTGCAGAGTGAGTTAACCAAGCAGTGTGGGTGGCACTGCAGGGGTTAACTCACTTCTTAGCCTTTCTCAGCAGCTTTCCTAAATGGTGAGGTGGGTTTATTGGTGCAATTTGAAGAATATCTGCCTGCCTTTGCCCTGGACTGACAGAAGCTAAGACCAGGCTCCACTCTACCCCCAGAAGGGACATGCAGAAGTGGCTGGGTGGACCTATTTTAGAGGATGTTCTGAGAGTGCAGATTTGCAGCTTAACAGATCCTTTTTTTCTGCCAAGCCATTTCAAATGTGTAGTTCAGTTAAGTTTTCTTCTCTTTCCTTCCTTTCTGATGGATATGATGGTGTCACTTTATCTCCACCTAGGAACTTATGTCAACAGCTCCCTCCATGGACCATTTAATAGAGCTGCATGTCACAATGTCAAAGTCTGTTTTGGGTTTAGGTGATTTTTTGTTTTGTTGTTTACTTGTTTTTAAATCGGCAGTGGTTAGTTGTTTTTTGGGTTTTTTTTTGTTTGTTTGTTTTTTGTCTTCCCTTCCTGTTCAACTTTGATATCTGATCATTAGTAGTCCACATAATCAGCAGTACAATGCACTTGGCTTTCCTGGCTTGCTTTCCTCTTCCCTTTGCTGCTTGGGGTTCCTTTTGCAACTACTTCACACTCAACTTCCTGTAACCCTTAAAGACTTAGCTATTGCATTTGATTTTCCTAAAATTTGAGTGTAATGCAGAAGACTTGTATTAGTCTGTATGTCTGTATCTTTAGTTTTTGGTTTTCACTGTTTACGGAATACGTTGTTTCCTGTTAAGAACCTGTTGCCCCTGTTGGCATAAGTGCTTCATGACCGACTATGATTATAAGATTATGGGATGAAAAAGTATGGGCCTGCCTCCTACACTGAGCCTTTAGCAGAACAGTTTCAAAATTGTTTTCATTTGTTGCCTGTTGAGAAAAGCCGCAGGGAAATGTCAAAGTAGTACTCAGTGACATGTTATACTGGATTAAAGCTAAGGGTGATTTTTAATTTTTTATTGTTGGTTCAATTGCCCACGTGTGTTTTCCTTTATTCTGTCTTTCCATCATGTAGTTTTATATCTTTCCCCTGTACGTGGCCTTTTGATTGCTAAATCTTGCCTTGCTTTGTGATTTGAAGGAATGGATTGCTTATCCGTGAGAGTTCTCCCATCAGATTTTCCTTAAGCCTTGAAATCTTCCCTCATTTCTTTTGTCCCAACACAAGAATCAGAGTGGGAGTTCCTGCAAGAGGGGAGGGAAGAAAGAGAGATAGAACTGAAAGCAAGGAAAACATATGTTTTCAAAAAAAAAAAAAGATTTTTTTTTTCCTTGAGGGTCAGACCTGAGGGGAAGTACTACAAGTCTAGCCAACACCAGAAGCACCCATCCCTTCCCCCAGCTCCAGTCCTTAAGGTGGGAGAGGTTCAATACTGTCTGTCCTGTTATCCACTGGAGAATTTTACTAATAAAATTATATCCCTGCTCCACTCAGTGAAAGTTTACATGTTGCCACAATGATATACTTTATTCTGATTTTATTATTAAGCTGTCTTGGCAATTAATTTGAAATAGAGATATCGTGATTGAAGACTACCGAAGTTTTAATAGAAGACAGTGAAATTTTTACACAAGATGGATTTTTTTCGTGACAGATTGTTATTTTCCCAGAAAGCCCAGTGACAAATCAGGTAGTAGAATACTAGGGCACAATTTAACATTCTTTATGTGTACAGCTTGATTATTGTCTTTTCTATTGTATATTCATAATCTAGAAATAATATTGGAGTGCTGACCAGTGGCATATTGTATCTTGCTTAGAGAGTGTCAGTCCTCTTGTCTTATTGGGAATATACAGTTTAACAAGACACTTGCCATCATTTTTTTAACAGGGATAATAAACAGAACAATTCTGCATAAAAGCTCATATCAGCTTCTTTTATGCCTTTTCTTTTCAGAAGGCTGCCTAAGGGTTTAAGCAATTTACTGGTCTGACCTGCATCCTTTCTCTGCAGTCTGTGGTTCTTTTGTTTAACATTAGTATGTGGGCAAACAGCATTCTGAGCTGTGCAGAGCTTATCAGCCTGCGTTCAGTCAACCGGAACCCCATTCTATGTATCTAAGCAGGGCCACACTTAGTACTTCACAGTGGGAGCATTTGCAGTTTCCAAAAAATTACTTGTTTATCAGATAAATTCTGTCCTTATGCTGACAGATGTGGTGGATGGTGGATCTTGAGGATCATACTCCTCTAATGTAAGGTTTGTACAAAATATGGTATGCTGAGGGATGAAGAGACCGACCTATAGGCCAGAGTCCTGACGAGCATCATTTATGTAGTCAGAACCCAACTGCACTCAGGATTTACTTGAAGGATGAAAAAGGAAAAAGGCAACTCAACTTGCAGTTTTTCTTTTGGAACTGAGTAATACTCATGCTACTAAAGCTTTCAGGGGAAGAATGGCATTTTCATTGTTAGCATAACGTTATATGATTTCATTGGTAAACACTGTAAGGTCCTTAGTGCCATGGGCTGATAAAATCCAGGAGTCTGAGAGGGTTGACTGAAATATTGATTGTCATGTTCCTCGTGGCACCAAGCTGTTGGAAAATTAGAAGTAGGCTTAGGAGGCTTTAACTGCCATTAACCCAAAATAATGCTAATATAGTCTGTTAACTCGAAATGATCTTTTCTTAACATTGCTATTAGAATTTCATGAAGTTACCTTAAACATGTGAAAGAATTATGAATCCCTCCTTCTAAAATATACAACTATAACTTTGACAATCTATACCATGGCTACACAATATGCTGCCACTGTTTGGAAATCATTTCCAGTGTTCGCGTATTATACATGTATGTGCACAAATGTACTAGATATATATGTACACGTATCAAATACTTTCTTAAGTAAACTAAATATTTGTTTTTCCTGCTAGAGCATTTCCCAACATTGTATTCTTTTTCAGACAGTGAATTAAAGGATTTCCTTAAATGAACAACTGGGGACTTATTTTCAAGGGAAGCTTAGTTATGATAGAACAATCTGTGCCTTCCCTCTACGCTTTAGAAATTCTGAAGTGGCAGCCTGAAGCGATGCTGTTACACAGTTCTGAACAACTTAGAGTTTGACCAGTGGGACTAATATCACAGAACAGGGGCTGATTTTAGCTGATTAAATTTGATCCATAATACAATTCGTGGTACTTGCAGTACTCTTATAATTTAGTGCATATGTTATGTTTTTGCTTCTACTTATAATTACTCTTTATATTAAAGCATTTCTCTCTAATTATTTTACTACTAGTAGCCCCCTTCACCTCTCAGCTATCTGCTAATTAAATATGTTTAAACGTGTCTTTGTTATTAATTGTGAAGTGTTGTCATAACCATATGATAAAATAATTATTTGGAGGACCAATTTAAAATTAATAACTTAAACATAAACATTCTCATACAGAAAACAATATAATATGTAGAGAAAAATAAAACCATGATATGCATCTTTGAAGCTTATATACCCAAATCATAGGCAAATAACAATATTTCTAACAAAAATAATACAATGTAATATACAAATCAGTATAATTAAAGAAATTACGATGTGCTTTGCATTTCCTCCATATTTGCTTATAGCGTTTAGACATCTTTTTAAATATAGCTAACTATATCTATGTACTGTTTTTATACAGTCAGTGTTATCAAAGAAGCAGCCATTAAGAAAAATATTCAAAATCAGACATTTGTGTGCCTTTCCTGTTCTCACTAATGTGTGCTAGCCAACTGTTCATGCAGAAATTGTAACTGTTAATGAGGGTTAAAAGGAAATTTTAAATTAGGTGTCATCTTTTGACTTAGGTACCTCAACTGTTATAGTCTGTCTAATATTTATTTTCTATCATGCCTCTTGTGCCTAACACAACCCACCACTAAAACTAATAATAATTAAAATATTGCACACACACACAAGCACACACACACACACACACGTACACACACACACTCACACAAACACACCCCTATGCCGAGTCCCACACATTTCCTAGGTCTGATATTTCTGATTGCTGACTGTTTTGCCTAACACCGAATCCCATGTGTCACATCCCTTGCCTGGCTGCAGACTTTGGCCTTTTCACCTGCTGTTTTGGTTGGCTTTAGATGCAAAGAGAAGAATATGAAAAAGGGAAAGGGGGAGGGAGGGAACTTTGGAAGACTGAAGCTAAAAAAATGGCAAATGTTTTTAGCGCCTTCATCTAGACATGTGTCCCCTCACTCTGTGACATGGCTGCTCCAATGTTGCCATGGTGAGGATTTCTAATCATCCCTACACATGACAGGCTCCTATTTGTCTGCACTCCCTTGGGTGTAAATTTCTAGGCTTAAAAAAAAATCCATGTGAGCGTATCATCCGCCGTGCAGATGTTTCACTGCTTTAGAATATCAGGCAGCTGCTTGTGCCACCGTAGACAGCTAATTGGAGACTGCATCGTAGGAACAGAGGCGCAATTATGGCATAAATACACATCCTCTGGTGCATCATTGTATCTCTATTAACAGAAAATTTTAAACAGTGCTCAGAGTGTAATTAGTGTAGTTGATAAAGTTGTAAAACATGTAAATAAGGGAAATAGCAGGTACGTGGCCAATCCACTATCCAGCACTAGGGGATGCAGATTATTGCCTATTTAGAAATAATTAGCAAAGCTGCATTAGCAAAGCCTGTGTCCAACAGAAGCAAGGCAAACATTTATTCTGGTAACAGCTCTTTCTGTGCTAGCCATGAAAATCTACTAATATTGGTAATTTAGCCCTCATTACCAGAGGATAAAGCATGAAAAGAGCTCAGACATGAAATATGACAAGTAATATTAATTTTTATTCCAGAGGAAAGGATGCTTCCTTGGGTTGCATGCTGATTTCTCGGCAGGGTCTCAGCAGTGCGTGCGGAGGAGGCAGTGGGTAGCTAGTAGTTGAGAATTCAGGATATGGAGCTGACTCCCTGCTGGAGGTATACCCTGGGGTGGCTATGACAGTGGCTGATGAGGCATGCCACTGTTAGTGCCCAGCCAAACCTCAGGTCACAGTTCAAAACAAGCACTCAGCCATTAAACTTCAGTCCTTATGGACCCGCAAAGGTTTATGTCCTCATCCTCGCTTTTTCCCACCCTCCCAATC
>NDGM011200646.1:0-11044 GCA_002564305.1 Octomys mimax | reverse complement strand
ACACACACACACACACACACACACACACACACACACACAAATAAAACAAGATATAAATAAAAAAGAAGTCCACAGTCTCACTGGGCCACTCATCCTAAGCAAGGCTGACAGTCATTGTTATGTATACAGAGAAGTGGGCTGAGGTGGTGTTTTGGACTTTGTATATAATGGGTGCTCAATAAAAGCACTCCAGCCAATCTGTGCATTCCTAACTGACATATACCACCCTTCAGTTATTGCTGTTTTTACTGCATGTAGGTTTTGAATAAAGGTAGCCTTAATATGTTTTTGCTGTAAGACAGTTCGGTAGGGGAAAGCAGTCTTTTCACCAGTGAGGTTGAGATGAGTGCAAGTCTAAATGCACAATAATGAATATGGACACCCTGTCTCACTCTGTATACAAAAACTGGCCAGACATCTACAGATAAGCACTGAAACTGTATAACTTTCAGAAGAAAAAAATCATTAAATGTTAATCTTTTTGCTTTGGGTTGAGCAATGACATCTTAGAGCTGGTGCCTCAGGCAAAAGCAATGGAAAAATAAAGTGCACTTCACCCAATTCAATTTTTGTATTTCAGGGATGCTATCAGGAGAGTGAAACGATAACCTATAAAATGGGAGAAAATATCAGCAAATCATATATCTGATAAAAGCCTGGTATTTCTTACACAGTGCAGGTTGGAATGTAAAGTGGTGAAGCCACTTTGAAGAAAGTTCAGCAGCTCCGTGTAAAGCTAGCAATACAGGCTATTGTATGACAGCAATTCTACCTGTAGGTATAGTCACAAAAGAATTGAATGCATATGCTCACATAGACATTTTTAGCAGCATCACTCACAACAGCAAAAACAAAACAAAACAAAACATGGAAACAATCTAAATATCCAGTAACTGATGAACAAATAAATTAAATGTGCAGCAGTCATACGATGGAATATTATTTGGCTGTCATAAGGAATGAAGCCCTGTTACATGCTACAACATGGATGAATCTTACAGCCATTATGCATGCGAAAGTCACAGCAAGGAACATACTGTGTAATTCCACTTAAATATCTAGAATTGATAAATCCGTGAGACAAAAAAGTGAGTTAGTGGTTGTTGAGGTGGTGAAAATATATTGAACTTTGGGGCCTGATGCTTTTCAATTCTTTATATGTTCTACATATGTCCTTTGTCTGAAGAATAGTTGGCTAAAATTTTCTCCCAATTCTTTGATTTTCTTTTTACTCTGTTCTTTTGATGTGCAAAAGCTTTTCAATACTGTGAGAGATCTCAGCTGTTGATTCTATGAAACACTTCCTGAGCAGTTTGGGTTTTGCTCATGAGTTCTCTGCCTATCCCTGTGTCTTCAAGATTTTTACCTACTTTCTCTTCCAGTAGATTTAGTGTCTCAGTTTTAATATTTAGATCTTTGAACCATTTTGACTTTGGTTTAGTGCATGGTCATAGACATGGGTCTAGTTTTAGTCTTTGGCATGTGGAAAGCCAGTTTTTCCAGCATCATTTATTAAAGAGGCTATCCTTATTCCAGCGAACATGTATAGACTTTTGGTCAAAGACAAGGTCATTGAGTGTGTTTCTAACTGTGTCTATACCTTCTAATCTGTTGCATTGATCATTAGGTCTGTTTGTTTTTTTTTTTTAACCAGTACCATGCTGATTTTATCACAGTAGCTTTGTAGTATAATTTCAAGTCAGGGATTGTGATATCTCCCGTTTTACCTTTGTAGCCCAGGATTGCTTTTGCTATTCGAGGTCTCTCCTGGTTACAAATGAATTTTAGGAATGTTTTGTTTAGATCCGTCAGCACCATATTTATAACAGTGCAATTTATCATCACTAAATCTTGGAAACAACCTAAATGCCCATCAGCTGAGGAATGGATAAAAAAGATTTGGTATTTTTATACAAGGATGTATTACTCAGCTATAAAGAAAGATAAACTCCTGGCTTTAATAGGTAAATGAATGCAACTGGAGACCACACTGTGAAATAAGTCAGAACCACATGTGCAATTGTCTTATTGTCTCCCTAGTGTAAGAAACTGAAAGAGTACATAAAATCTGAAAGATAGATATTATAAAAAGGAAAGAAACTGCTAGGGAAAGGAGAAAAAAAGAGGGAAGGGATTTATTCTAAGATAATTGAGCTCTTAATTTCTATTGGTTTATTGAAAGGAGCAGTTATTGCTTAATTTTTTTGGACCAATTTTACATGCTTATATCTGATAATGTGAACAACTATTTTGATGATAAAAATATGTAATATAACAACCATTGTTGATTGTTTTCCTATCATCTTGTTTTGAAATTCTGTACTGTTTTTAATGCTTTGCTTTTTCTTATTTTTATTCTGTTTTAAAAAACCTCCCAAAATTCTGTAATTAGATAATAGTAATGACTGCCCAACCTATGTCTATAAATTTATGGTGTGTGAAGTTTTTATTGAAGAGAAATCAATAAAATTTTTCTCCTATCTTTTTGGCTTCTACTTGCCTTCAAATGAGATGAAAACAATGTCCATTATGGAAGACAAAGGAAGAACATGGACAAAGTCACAGAGATAGGAAGGCAAAGACAGATGCCAGGAAATAGTTGACTTGGCTGGTTTTATGCAAAAGGAAATCAGGAAATAAAGCTGGGAAGGGTAAGTTGGGCCCTGGGCCGGCCACTTGGTCAGTCACTGAGTCACAACTATCTGAGGCCACACTCAGTGCCAGGACGGTCCTGATTCCCAGCAACACGGGTCTCAGAGCAGTGATATTAAACAAACATTGAATGGAAGTTCAGGTAAGCAATTATCAGAGTGCCAGGAGCCAGAAGTTCAGAGTGCTAGAGCAGCACATCATGGCTGTGCTTCTTGGTGTGAGAGAACCCAGGAATCTTGACCAGGGGAAGGATGGCTTCTAAGTTCCAGGCCAGAGGATTTTGACTGAATATGCAGGCATCTGGTCGCTGTTTCAAGGAGCCCAGCTTGTAGAGATAGGTGATGGGAACGATTCCATAGAACGGCTTGGCCAGGGATGGTTCTTAATTCACCCCATGAGCCTGTTTGGGGTGTCTGACTACCTGGACACCATGGGCTGCCAGCGAGGCAGCAGAAAGATGAAGATTGCCGCAACAGTCTCAGGGTGTGGACTGTGCTTAGGGATCCTGCCTGTGATGCTTCCTTCTTCCAGATGCTGTTGGAGAAAAGGTTTGTATGACAAGATGATGGATGGGCACCACCCGCCCTCTCTTCTCATTGCCAAAAGCAAATAACCAAGGACCCTTCCTGGAGTTTCATTTTTATTTTGTAAGGCAGATAAAAAGTTATCCTGCAGTGTCATGTTTCAGGGCCACTTCTTTACCTTTAGGTTGTCCTGATGGGAGTTGTCAAAATGAACTGAATCATGATGTATAGATCCTTTGAGAGAGAGAGAGAGAGAGAGAGAGAGAGAGAGAGAGAGAGTGTACTTAGGAGAAGGTGAAGAACAGAGCACTGGGAATAATATTGTTAAATACAAATAGAGTATAGAATAACTATCTAATATATATCATGAAATATTAATGTATATATGTATATTTAATGATGTTATTTTACATTAGATAAGTAGCAAATGATATACCACATATTAGACAAATATTTATATGCATTTGACAAGCTACTCTCTCCCTCCCTCCCCTCCATAGGGCCATGTATTCATCTTTTCCCCTTCAGTGAGCTCAAGCCACAACATGACTTGTGCAGATGCTGAAAGATGGCCGATCGGCACCATTGCACCCCATGCTTTGCTAGCAGTCATGGCATTAGCCCTGGTGGAAAGACCAGCACAAAGGAGGTTCAAGTCTTTGGTCTCACGGCCCCAAGAGAAGGGAATGTTCTGCCTCAGGGTATGACTTCCTGAGGTTCTCTGAATTCTTGGCACACGGTCCACTTGAGTTCTTCCCCAGCCATTTGTACAGCCAGAGACTTTTGATTCTTCCCTCAGGCTTGGTGTTTCCCAACCATGGGTGTGAGAATCAGCTGAGAAGCTAATGAAAATTCTTCTCTACCCTGGATCTTGTGACTTAAGTAGTTACGTATGGAACCCTGAAGTCTGCATTTGGAAGAGAAAGGATGCTGCTGCTCTAAGGGCTTCACTTTGGGGAACTGCCCTATCTTCATGCCACCAGGCAGAGTTTGCCTAATTCAAACCTCCTGGAGTCTGGTCCAAGCCTGTGGGACATTAGGCAAGTTACTTCACTGGTCTGAACTTTGATCTCCTCATTTTTAAAAGGAGATAATACCCAAACGTGTTGCTCTCTCAGATTTACCTTTAAGGGTTCCTTCACTGCCCTGTCTCAGTAGTTTTGAGTCATGTAAAGATTACAGGCCTATTAATAGGGAGAGGGGAGAGTTAGAGGGTAAAGGTAAGCTAACCAATTTTAAGCCTCTGAAATTCCAACCCTGAGGAGGAGATGAACCCAAACCACAGAATACCATGACTGAAGGCAGACTGCCTGCTGACCTTGCCTGTGCTAAGGAGATGCTATCCGGACCCAGCACCACTCCACACTTTCCGCACCACACAGATGCTCCCCTGGGCTCCCTGGCTGTGCTTCCTGCTGCCATGCTGCAACACAGTTCCAGTGAGGTTGAAGGGCTGGCCAGTTGCCAGGTTTCTCTGTGTGTGTGGAGGAGCTAAGAGGGAAAGAGATATGGATGACACACAGGACTGGACTAGATGGAGCTGGATCTAGTTAGAGACACAGGTCTGGACACGACCGTATGGTATGTACCAAGAGCTTGGGGAGCTCAGCTGAGGGATGAGGCTAACTTCAACAGATGGGAAAGAATTCTTAAGGGTAAGGATTCCTAAGGCCAACAGTAGATCACCAGTACCTTAAAGACATGGACTATTTTTCTCCTTTTGGACTGCCCCTAAAGAAGTCAGGACCATGTAGCTCATTGATGAACTCGGCTGACAAACTGAGCAATCCTGCAGCCCTTTGCTTCTTCATATTAGCTGCATGATGAACTCTGATGTTCCCTCTTTTACACCAAGCAATGACTGTAGAATGCATTTAGTGGGGCCAATGCTCACTTTTATTCAATAACCCAAGGATCTTGGTGAAAATGGTAAACATTGTTTGCCTCTCTTGCTCACATCGTCTTGCACACCAATTTTTTTAACTGCTTAAAAGTCATTTCTTGGTCAAGTCTATTCCATGGAGAGCTGGCACTTGGCTTACATCCTGGGCTACGGTGTTCCACTTCCCCTGGGATCGTCTGCAACCAAATAAGTTGGCTTAAATGCAGGGCTTTGAAAAGTGGAAGCTTGGGAATGGAGAATGGAGAGGTTCCTTGGCTGATGGAAGCTCCTCCTCAGATACTGAGATGCAGCAAGGTCTTCCATCTGTGCTGCCCCATAGAATCTTTCTGTTGAGAGCAAAGCAAAGCAAAGCAAAGCAAAGCAAAGCAAAGCAAAGCAAAACAAAACAAAACAAAATTGAAGTGTCTGTTTGCTAAAGAAACCTTTGTCCAGTGGGGGAAAAGTTCTACCTTAGAACCGGAAAAACGTCAGCAATGGGAGGAGAGCTGAGCATGCGTCTTCCCACGGAGCCCCCTGGTGGACGTGCGCTGTAAGGGCTGCTCCTGGAGTTTCCTCCGTGGTGCTGAACTCTCTAGTGTTTCTCTTCCTGGAGAAATTGCCTCCACTCCCCCAGCTCCGGGGCGAGACCCCTCTCCAGGGCAGTATGCCAGATGACTGACTCATTGTGGCTTTTGCTTGCAGGAACCACCCCTAGGCTTCCCTTTTGCCCTTTTCTCCAGCTCATGGGTCCCACTGACCTCCCCAGGACTTCACACTTCTGCAACGACCAGGACACTTTTTCCAGCATCTTCTCATTGCTTCTTGAGAGCTTAGATCCACTTGTGTGGAGTGGCCTGCTTGGCCTCTCTCTAGGACAGTTCAATGACTGAAAATCATGACGAGTCAACTTTACTAGATTAAGAACCACCTAGCAGATTGGTACAACACGCTTCTGCGTGTGTCTGACTGGACGATGGAGGCCTAACCTTAGGTACAAACCCTAGCCCAATTCCTTGCTGACGCTATTCCCCTCCTCTGCTCCCAGGCTGCATGATCTGAGTAGTTTTGCTCTGCTATGCCCCTCACCATGCCTAGAGCCAGCTGATGGTGGGCTGAATTCCCCCAAACTGAGAGCTAAAGTAAACCTTCCTCCTTGCAGTTGTATCAGGTATTGTGCCTAGTTATGGAAAACCCCACTAATGTAAGCTCCAGTCTTAACAGTCATTGCTTTGTTTTAGTCTTAAGATGCTTAGGGTCTGAAACATTTCATTCATTCATTCATATGCTGTGTCAAGTCCAGGAGAGCAGGGCTTTGCCTTTTTATTTCATTTTTAGGTCCCTAGCATCAAGGAGAGTGGCAGACTTCTGTTGGTGTTCAATAAGTACATGTGGAAAACTGATTGAAACTGAAGACATAGAACAAGGGAAGATAGCAGCTGAAGGCCCGAGTAGTCTATCTGCTGTTGTACTGTATTTTTCCACATCCAGGATTTCTTTTCCAATGACAGTCTCTATGAGGGTCTGTTTATAAGGCTAACACCCACTTGTCTCTGGGGTTACAGTCCAGTTGCTGAGGACTGGGCTCTTTTCCCCCACCTAACTCTTCTGGGTTCAGATTTTCCTAATGTACATCTATCCATACACTCTTTCATGGTTTTAGCAGGGACTGTACTTATAGGACAAGTCAGTTTCCATCTTTGAGGGGCCACAATTCTCAGACATTTCCAAATACTTTCTGCAAGAGCACTGACCAGTAAGGGAAATCCATACTTCACCAGGTCAGACGCTCATGACCCTCTGCCCTCACCACAGGAGCCTTGGGGCACAGAAACACACTACTCTGCAGTCAGCTGCTGCCTCCTCTCCTGATGGTGACCTTGGGCTTCTGGCCCAGTGGCCAAGACTCTGCTCAGCTTCTTCAGGGAGGGGCCTCAGATCCCAGCAGGTAGCAGCTTATCATTAGTCAGGCTTCTTTTGCGTCTGAGCCATGCTTGGACAAGTGTTCTCCCACAGTGGTGTGCATGCATGCGCATGTGTGTGTGCATGCATGTGTGTGAGTGTGCATGCATGTGTGTGCATGCATGTGTGTGTGTGCATGCATGCGTGTGTGTGTGTGTGTGTGTGTACATGAGTCTTCTTTTCCACTGATGTTTAGAAAAGATGTGCTGAACGACGAATCCAAATTCTGTGCACATCCAGCAGTCGGCTGCTGCCTCCTCTCCTGATGGTGACCTTGGGCTTCTGGTCCAGTGGCCAAGACTGGACTCTTTGAGTTTTATTTTCTTTCTTGTGATCTGCACTGGCTGCTAACTTCTATTGTTTTCTCTCACAGCTCAGTTCTTTCTGTTGTTCTAGTTCACACCTGAAACTAAGCCTCTTTCCACCAACACAAACACAAAACTCCCTACTCACTCATGGAAGTTTCTAGAGAAGACATAGTAGTTTGGAGAGGGAGCTGGAGGGGCTTTTACTCCAATAGCACAGAGCTCCCAATTGGAAATGGACGCCCAGGTTCTGACCCCTGTGCTGGGATTTTTCCACTGGCCACTGAACCCTCCAGAGAGGCGCAGCTCCTTTCAGTTTGCTGTTGCATCTGTTTGTCTCCTTTCTTATCCCCTCCTTCCTGGGTTCTCCTCACTAGTTCTCATTTTTCTTATTAGGTATGCAGAATGATTCAACTGTTCCCTGCCTCTCCTGCACTTTGCTGTGAGCCCATTTTACATATCCAAACTCATTAATGCTCTCAGCAGAACTGAAGGGCTTCATGTTCATTAAGAACTACTCTCCTTAGAAGGCAGTTATGAGATCATCTTGTGTCACCCAAGCCTGGGGCTGGCTTTCTGAGGGCTGCTCCTGATTGATTGTCTGCTCCCTTCTGATGTGCTAAGTGTCCTGGGAATGGGGATGCATTGCTGAAATCAAAGTCCTGTAGTTCCTCACAGAGCTGTGCCTCCCTAGGACAGCACAGAGTCCCTGAGGCCTGCTGGCCTTTTTACTGGACTCCTTTTCCACGCGGGGTGAATTAGCAATCTTCATGAGCTTTTCTCAGCATGAACTTTAATAAAAAAGAAAAGAAATGATTTTTCTTCTTTTTATATGAGGAAGAGAAGAGCTGCATTGGTGATGAAAGATTTATTGGGGCTGGAGTTGGTTTTGTAGCAAGGAGTACTGTGGAGACAACCCAGGAATGAGAAGGAAATTACAAGGCCAGAGAATGTGTGAGCAGGAGGTCCTCCCCACTTTGCAGCTGAGGAGTCCTCAGCCCCGAACAGTGCAGTGACTAACCTGCCTGCAGTCACATATCTGGGGTACAGCAATAGTCCATGGTTCAACCTGGTTAAGAAATGGGACCTGCTTGATCTTTCTGGGCTTCAGGACCAAGGGGCATGAGGCACTCTAAATCAGGGAAGACCGAGTCAGTGGCTCCTTTTTTGTTCTTGAACTTTAACAATTTGCCTTTCAATTTAGTGTTTGAGGTGGTGTGTGCATTTGGTTGAGGGGGTGGAAGGTGACAAGGAGGATCGGAAGGTGGTGATTAGGTTGTTTGAGACATCTGGGGGTGGAGGAAGAGCAAGGGAAGGAGGCAAGCTTCTCTGCAGAGGTGGAATAAAGAAGTGTAAATGGGTCGATCTGATGTCAGCTCTGGTCTTCTTAGACTGTAATGACAATAGTTCATAGTCAAGATTTTCTTTGGCAGGATGACTGCTCTATGTGTTGGAATCACAGAGGAAAAATGTTGCACAGAATTGCTTGTGACACAGAACCTGTTGTGACCAATTTCATTCTTTTGGACAAGGAATTCCCAGGCAGTGATGTGGCCATCACAAGGTCGGCTGTGTTGTGGGGAGATTCCCAGTATTGCGGTCTCCAGTGTCTGACAGTCTTACTAACAAATGGAGAGCTACTTCATGGGCCAGATGGAAAGAGAGATTGATGGCTTCAACTCCCATGGCCATGATACTGACATATATGTTTTGGAAAGTTATGAGGAAAAGGGTGGGGGAAGGGTTGTGAGCAGGAGGAAGCTAAGCTGTAGTGAAAGCTTCTTGTTTGGTCAGTGTGTCTTCCTCTGTCTCCCTTAAAGCAAGACTTTGCTTCTAGAAGATGCTGGATTAAAAACTCAGTGATGGGGAGCCTAGCTGAGCAAGAATGGAGAAGCAGATGAGGAGGTGCTCCCAAGGTTTGCAGCTGCAAGGACAGACAAGCCTGGCAGGGAGAGAGGGAAACTGGCGGATTTGCTGGGAGGACCTGCACATTACAATTGCTCACATGCACAAGGCAGACTTGTCTGTAGCGAGAGGAACCACAGCAGAGGTGAGAGCAGGCTGGGCTGTGGGTGTTAGGCTGGTGTGATCCTGGAAGAGCTGCTTCATGTCTTCGCCCCGGCTTTGTAACAAGCCAGATGCATGGTTTGTACTATACATTCTTTCAGGTCTACAGTTCTAGAGGATGAATCCAAGGGTGGCTACTTTGAGGCAGAGAGGTGACATCGTTCTGGGAATTCAGGACTGAAAACCTGGAGCATGGCGGTGGTAAAGGGAATTGCAAGGAGAAAAAGGACTAGCGAGAGGGGTTTTAGGTACTGCTTGCCAGGCATAGAGTTGGCATGTGGGTTTCAGGGGAGGTGATGTTCTGGAGTGAGGGAGTTTGGATGTTGACTGTCTTCCGAGGACCTGTGTGTTAGAGGCTTGGTCCCCAACTGGTGCTATTGGGAGGTGGGGACCTTGAAGAGGCAAGGATTAAGGAAAGCACTTGGGTTATTGCAAGCATGGCCCTGACGCAGGTTGTGGGGTCGCAGCCTCTCCCTGGTTTGCTCTTTTGCATTCTGGCCCTGGGCAGAGTGGTCTTGTGGTGCCATGCGCTCTGGCTGTGGCACTCCACTCCCACTCCTCTCCAGAGGCCTAGAAGCAGGGGGTCCACCATGAACTGAAACCTGCAAAGCTGTGAGCCAGAATCAGCCCTTGGTCTCTAAGTTGATCATCTCAGGTGCTTGTTATAGCGGTGGAGAGCTGGCTACCAGCAGCGGGACTGTGGTGGGCTGCAGGATGGCTTTGAGGCAGCCAGACAGGAGGGTCAGAGGTGGGTGGGGCCAGCATGGCAATGAAAAGTGGGGCCTTGGAGTCAGATGAGGTGGTTCCAACTCTGATATGAGCTAAGCGTGTGACTTGAGCGGAGTTACCAGCCCATCCAGTTTATATGGGACTTTCCCAGTTTTATCATCGAAGGTCTCATACCCTGGGAAATTCCCCAGTCCCAGGAAAACTGTGGCAACTTCAGTGGGACTGTTCTGGTTTTGAAACTGCAAGGTCCATGTCCTAAAAACTATTTGAGTAGTGAGCAGCCCAGGACAGCAGAAGAACCTATGTGGCCAAGTCTGGCTTGTGTTTCCTCATCTGAAGAGTAGAGATAGTAATAGTACATTTCTCAGTGTGCTGTGTGAATTAAACGAGATCATATGTGTATATTCAGTACTCAGCATGCAAATTGGCATGAGAAAGGAATAAAAAATCATTTGTTGGACTTAGCTGAATCCAGCAATGCACTGGTTGGATGCAGAGGGGACAAGCATAGGAAGCCAAGGTCGCCATGTGGCATCACCAGTTAGCAGCGCTGTGCACAGAGCTCATAGGCTGTGATTCTACCTGTGTTTATAAGAGTGGGTTTGCCAAGAAAATGAGAAATGTCAGTGAGAAAAATGTTGGTGCATTGAAGAGAGTAAACCTTTCAGCAGCATTTACATTTTAATAATACTCAAAAGTGAGGGGCTAGGGATTTGGCTCAGTGGTAGAGTGCTTGCCTAGCAAGCTGGAAGCCCTGGGCTCGGTCCTCAGCATCAAAAACAAAATATAAACCTCCTCTAAAAATGTTTCTCAGGGCTGAGGATATATAGTTCAGTGGCATGGTCTTGAATTCAATTCCTAATGGGCCAGGGAGATAGCTCAGTAGAATAAGTGCCTGCTTGGCAAGCACAGGGTCCTGAGTTCAA
>NDGM011200643.1:0-12522 GCA_002564305.1 Octomys mimax | reverse complement strand
TCATCATATTAATATGGATTTACTTTATATACCTCGTTTTTATACTTTTCTGCTGGATGGTTAGCAAAATGATTATTAAAATATAAAGTATTACAGCTAATAATTTCAGTTTGTATATATTCTGTTGTATTGTCATATATACTCAATTTCAATTTCATGAAACTAATATATTCACATTCACTTTATGGGCCATATATAAAATGTTGAAAAATGCATTTTTCAAATTGGATAAGTAGAAATAAATTTAAGAACTGTATGTACCATTAGAATTGATTATCCTGAACTAATAGAAAAAGGCATTTTAAAATTTAATGCTGAAGAGTTTCACCAAAGGAAATAAAAACAAATATTATACAGTTTCCTTCTAAATCAGTGCACATTTTCTATCTATTTGTTCTAGCAAAATAGAAATAAAATACTTTAATAACCAAATTAAAACAACTCATGAAAAATAAACCTCAATGAGTTCAATCCCCGGTTCCACCAAAAAAAAAAAAAAAAAAAAAAAAATCAATGTCAAACTAAGAAAGAAGCTTGTGAAACTTTATGTATGACTAAACAGAAATTACCTAACTATCTCTACTTTTGTGATTTATTTAGCGCTATTAAAATTATGCTCTAGGACCTATACAGAGTGCATAATCTCATTTCTAGTCTGGCTTCTCCATAGGCTACCTTTCGCTGTAAGAAGAGAGGCATTGAAGTGAAGTGTTTATTTTGCAACTTGGTTAAAGTCGTTCCCAAGTTCAGAAAAGAGGACTAAAAAAAATCACCTATTCTTACAAAAGGATTTAAGAGAGCCATTCAACAGTGGAGAACAGGAAAGCACATTATTAAAAATATAACATAAGGGCCGGGGAGATAGCTCAGTGGAATAAGCGCTTGCCTGGCAAGTGCAAGGGCCTGATTTCAATCCCTGGTTCAAAAAAAAAAAGAAAAGAAAAAAAACGTAACATATTTTGTTCATATATTTCAAATTCTAAATGGACTGTTTCCTGGCTCCAACATCACAAAATTTGCAGCACAGATTGTAGCAATCATCGAGCATCATAAAATTTTGTGTAAATTCTGGTAGTCATTATCTTACATGGAAAATTAAATTTTCTTTGTTTTCATGTAGACATATGTCTTTCCAATTCTGAGAATAGCTATTACATACATATGATTAGAAGATATCTTCCAATTTTATATCTAGACTGCCTTACTTTTTAGATAAATCATATAGGAATTTTATTTTATTTTAAATAAAAATACATAACATAAATTTTTAAAATTCCAAGACAATTTTTTTAGTCATAGTACTAAAGAACCAGTATACAATAAAGACTGTAAGGACAGTGCTAAAATTCACTTTCTGTGTGATATCAGAAAAGTCATGCACGTTTTATATATCATAGAAGTATTTGTTTATGTATATATGAAATCCTCGCAAAGAAAAAATTTAAATGCTTTCCAAAACCATCAGCTACTGATTTGTGTAAATAAATCAAATTTAACCAAATGACAGATAGTAATACCCTTTGTAATTGGCATTTGTTGCTATTACCCATATGTATCTTCAAATATCCTTAAGATATGTCTTGAATTTCATAATCCAACTTATAAAAGAGACCTAGACTATAAAGATGTCTGCTATGCTACAAAATCCATTAAGAGTCTTATTTTCACTTAATATAATCATAGGAATCATGAATTATGTTAAAAAGAGTCCAAAATGATTTTTATATCCTCCATATTCATTATTTGCTTTTGATTTTCAAAAGCCAAAAGCAAAATTTCTTAACATGCTCTTCAGACAAGCAACAGAAGAGAATTTTAACAGGTTCAGTGACTACCACAGGTACAGCAGTAGTACATGCCATTGACTTCTATAAACTTCATTATCTTAATTTTTATAGAAGTATTAATTATCAACAATTGTCTGAAACTTGATTTAGGAGAGAATATACACATAAAAGTAATTATATCTGGCCAGCCAAATAACTCCATGGATTAAAGCACCTGCAAGCAGGCGCAGGGGCCTAAGGTTCGATCCTGGGCCTGCCATGTGAGCCCCACCCCCGGGGCATGATGAGACCATAGTTGAGACTGGGCATGGTGGAGTGCTCATGTAATCTCAGCTCTTGGGAGGCTGTAAACAGGCATATCACGAAGAGTTCAATTTAGTAGTGAGATCCTGAACACCCTGTAGACTCTTCNAAAAAAAAAAAAAAGATAAAAGTAATGTTGACATATTAACTTGGACAGAAACAATGATCTTTTCTGAGCTTGTTTATAGATATAGTTTACTAATTTCACAACATTAAATTTCTACTTTTCCATTAAAACAGAAGTAGTGTTTTTGAGGGTGTCCAAATGTAAGATAATAAATGTTATCCTGCAGCGTTCCTCAACTAGGGAAAGGAGCCTTATGTTTTCAATCCCTATTCCTTCTCTTCATAGAACGAGGGTTTATAGAATCCAGAAGAATGTCCTCAGTCCACATCTACTACCTCATCTAAGCTTTTAGCTTCCTGCAATCCTCTGTTTGAATAACCAACCATTTTGCCAGGGCTTATGCAATTCTCTTCTCTGGGCTTTTCCTCCTGAAAATCATCCAACACAGAATGCATGCACTTCTATTACAAAGGGCTAACTAATTTGGAGCTCTTGGGTAGGATGACAGTGGGACGTTTGCAGAGTTTGTTTGTTTTTGGTCTCTCATGTTGCAAGCTAGAAGAAAAGTTGGGAAAATAATTTGAGTGAGTCACAGGCCATTTCATTATATATAATCATGGCATAGTTTCTCTTCACTAGCAGTATCTAGAACAAAATTCCCAGAAGTTTTAGATATTTCCTTTTCTGGCCTTGCATGTCAGTCTTATTATTTACAGATAGACAATAGAGAAAAGACAAGCTTAAAATTCATGGCAAATCAATACCCTAAATCTAAGAAAACTACCCCAGAGTGGATTAGTTTCATTCTATTTGCACCACAGCTGAACCCCTGAGAAAGCAACCCATCCTAAGTTTACATCCTAGGTTCATGAAGACAGTCTGGGCTAACACATTAAACCACACAGTGTTTCAGGGGATACCAGAACAGAGCTAGAGTAGTTATGGCAAGTTCCAACATTTCTCAGGATGTGGCATTCACAGTCTATTCTATAATTTGTCTTGAGAAATACTAGTGAGATACAGGCAGGAGAGAAACTATGTGTGTAGAAAGCCATCTAGAGAACTAACTGTCCTGTGTGAATGCTGTACCCATCCCACCTAAGGTAGATGCCCTGAAACAATACAAGGAACAAAAAGAGGCTAGTTATACTCTCTCTCTCTCTCTCTCTCTCTCTCTCTCTCTCTCTCGGTCTTACTATTAAGTTCAAGCTAAGCTGATCTCACTATGTGGCCCAGATGATCTGGAACCTGCAGCAATTCTCCATGAGCCCCCTGAGACCCCAGTGCTGGATGCCAAGCTCAACAAGGACCATGCCTGGCTTATCTTTTCCTTCCTTCCTTCCTTCCTTCCTTCCTTCCTTCCTTCCTCCCTCCCTCCCTCCCTCCCCCCTCCCTCCCTCCCTCCCTCCCTCTCTCTCCTCTCTTTCTTTCTATTTATTTATATTTTCAAGTTTCTTAAGAAAATCTCTGCTTCCTTGGTTAGTAATTAAATTTTGAACTACCATCACATCACCCACTGCTTTTCTTTTCTCATTTAATTCCAATAGGTCCATACATTAATTATAAACTAAATATTGTTGTATTCATTTTGTGTCATATTATTTATGTTTTAAATAATAGATTTCTTCATTTTAATAGCTATAACATCTTGCAACTTGTATAAGTTATTGCCATTTCTTTGAATTAGGAATCTTGTTCTCTAGTTCTTATCTAATGATTTTGTATTGAATCATAAATGTTTTGAGTATTATTTTGTATATATTTCGGGAAATACTATAAAACCCATGAAATGTTTGGCATTTGTGCATTTGTTTGTATGTTTTTGTGGACTTGGAGTACAAGTTCTGTCTTGGCTTTTAAGAGTGATCTAATCTGAGCAGCTTTCAAGTTTTCATTATGCTGTTCTCTATCTATTCTGTTTGTATATTATACTCAGGTAAAAATATGACCTTTGATCTTATTTATATACATGTTAGGAATTGCTCAGTGCCTTCCCTTCTTTGCCTAATGTATGTCTTACCTGTGTGTTATTTAGGCTTCACTGTAAGACTTGGGTTAGGAGTCGTGAAAGCTGGAAATAGGTCGAATGTATGAAAATGGTATGAGGCCTCAATGCTTAAATCAGTCAAGCCTCCTCAGTCCTGACTTAAGCAACCCGACTGGGTAATGTCAACTGTGAGTCCCTACGAAGCCTTGGTTCTACATTACTAACTTTGCAAGAGAATATATAAAGGCTGTTACTGTTCTGGGGGCAATCTCACCACCAGGCAGACAGGCCACCACCTGACCCAGCTCTCGTCTTCTTGCCCATCTTTTCTTCATTCCTGCTGCCTTTTCTCCATGGGTATAGTGGATCACATCCAGATACCAGCAGATCCCTACAGATTTTCAAGATATTTCAGGCATTACCCCAAGTCTCAAAAACTTGAGCATGTGTTATTTTGGGGTTGATCCTAAAGTATGCTCAGTAGTGATCTTGTGACTTAGGTGGATTACATATAAAATTCTTTTTTTTTTTTTTTTTGCAGAACCAGGGACTGAACTCAGGCCCTTGTGTTTGCCAGGGAAGCGCTTATTCCACTGAGCCATCTCCCCGGCCCCAGATTACATATAAAATTAAGAATTTTTTTTTCTCCAATTATCCTCCTTCTAGGACCCTTGCCTTTCATTCAGTAGTAAATGAAGGACTTTTTTATGTCTTCTTTTTTTCTAGAAAAAAGGGTGTGCATCAAGTCTTCAGCCATGTGTAGTACTATTTCCTTGAGATAGTCTTTTGAGTGGAGCCCACACTTAGGGCAGTGTTGTAAGAGCTCAATATTTTTTTTTTAACTTTAGAACTTACCACTTAGTTTACCTTTTCTCTATATTTTAAGCTGTCTTCAGATTGTGTCCCAAAGTGATTTATATCTTTCACGGTTACCAGTTAGCATCCTGCACAATATTTATGATTAATTGAGAAAAGCTTGCTTTTCAATGTGATTTTCAGTAGTCTCAGTCATGGCTGAGCATTTAAACTAAATAAATGGGCAATTTCCACAGTGAATATCATCTGAAATAAGATGCAGCATGATAGGGAGAGAAATATGCCATCAGAAGTGGCCATGTTTGAATACTCAGAATTGGTAAGTATATGTTAATACGTGTGGCCAAAGACCATTGCAAATTGATTTAGGTTAAGGATCTAGTGATAGGGAGATTAACAGGCCCTATTCTGATTTATTTGTATGCTAGTCTGAGCATTCTGCATATATGGAAAAAAAGATAACATAAATTAATATTGAAAATATTCAACTTTAATGGATCTGAAGACAGGGGAAAGAGGCCATTGTCAAGAAATTTGAACACTGTAGAATCTTAAAACAAATCAATTTATTCTTCATTGTAGTATTCAGGAAGAAATGCAGCTCTTACAATACCTTGCTTTTAGGCCAGGAAAAGCTATGTCAGACTGAACTGTAAGAATGCAAATTTGTATTGCTTTATCCCTCTAAACCTGCAATTACTTTTTTAAACTCTGTTTTGTACAGGGTCTCACTACAGAGCTCGGACCAGTGTGCACCCTCCCCAACGTTGGGATTACAAGCTTGTGTCACCACACCAGGACTCTGATGCCCACTCAACGTGCCCAGGGGCAGGACCGGTAATGCATGCTAGTACCAGATATCAAACCCTGGCCCCAGCGCTTGCCTACGCAGGTGCTTACTCCACTAAGCTATCTTGCCGGCTCTTATTATTACTTATTATAGCTCCAACAAATAATAATAAAAATAAAAAGAGCCAAGCAAAGCGTTGTATTCCTCTTCAGTTTTTGAGGCCTTCTTTGTTTCAGCATGCTCAGACTCTTGGCTTCTGTGTACTCTATTCTCTCAGCTCCACATCTATGTGTTAGGAAAGGTCTGCAGCCCATTTGATATAAATATAGTTCCATTTTCTCCTTGACCAAAGCAACATTGGGATATGCTCTGACTCTACTTACTTATTGTCATTGTTAAGGCGTAGGCAAACATTTTATATAGAAGACAGGGGATTGTAAATATTTTAGGTTTCATGTACCATAAGGAAAATTCAAAGTTAAAATGAAATTTAAAGATTATTTCTGCTGTAATATTTAAAATTATATATTTCATTCTTAGATTGTACATTACACAAAACTGGATTTTAGCCAGATTTCCTTGGGCAATCGCATGCCGCCCTCTGCTATTGTGACATTGGGGAACATAAACAAATGCTGAGGAGAGACCAAGAATGGAGAGAGCTGTCCCACAGGGAGAGGGGTGGGCTGCTTCTTTGTGCCCGTGGTATTTAGTGGAACTTCAGATTGAAATTGTCAGGTGTACAAGCCAGGTGTCAGCCCATAGCTCAGGTTCCTAGTCTTCCCCACCCAGGACTGTGATCTTGCCCTAGACAACCATCCAGTTTGACTTTCTTTGGGGCACTTCTAATTGATAATTTGGCTTTTACTCAGGTTTCTGTGTTTTCCAAAAGTTTATATTTTCTTTACAGGCTGTATGAGAACCCATTCAAATTTATCACATAGAGTTCAGTTGAAAGAATGACAAAAGCATCTAGGATAATTTTTGTTGAGCCACATATTTTAAATACTTCTGATTTCCTCCAATGAGAATAGGTTTGTAATATCCACTATATGAATAAGCCTCAAAATTCACCCATACGATCTCATTTTATAAAATTCTGAATGCTAAATGGGAAAATTTGGAAACTTATTTCTTAAGATTTAGAAAGCAGATGTTTTTGCTTTAGTCAGTCCTACAGGATGCCATTCTAGAATGTGGATTAAAAATTAGGGTGATCTGTTACGCCAAGAGTGCAGATTAAGCTAAAGTTATATCATATTTTATGTTCTCCATGGAAAATAATTTTAAATTACATGCTAAATGAATCTTAGGTGGGAAACACTTTATTTACTAAAAATATTTTTTCTAAACTAAAGCATTTTCAAAGCCAAGAAAGTTTGAAATAATTCCTAAGTAAAGTATAATATGTAAATGGTATTTATTGTTTTTTTCTTTATTCAGTGCTAAAGTATTTTTACTCCTCATTAATTTAAACAAGGCTAGAATCTCATTATAGATAAACTTTGTATCTCTGATTAAAATCTTTACTTCTGATGTTTTTAATCATGAACATATTTTCCTCAGGTTGTTTGAACATGCTTTGGACAGAATTTTCCACATTCTTGTTTCATTTTTTCTCATAGTGTTGGGGAGCTAATTCCTCTATCTCTGAAATTTTGGCAGCAAGAATCATGTCCATCAGAGGAAAAAATCACTTAAATGTCAAGCAAAAAAAAAAAATCAGAGTTGTACTTGTTTGAGCACCAAAATGGGGTTCAGAGGAAAATTTTTGTTTTACATGGAGACTTGTAAGCCTTTGAATCAGGCTGCCTGACCACATGCATATTGACCTTTGGACTGGGCCAAACTGCAGTCTCTTGTCGATTCTTTACTGTTTGTGAAACCTCCTTCCTTTCACTAATTTCCCTATAGATTCTGATCACCCAAATCCTTTTTTTTTCCTAAAAAATATATCTTATCAATACAATTTTTCAGTACAAGAATTTTAAAATCATCTTGGGGTATTGGCACACATACACAATACATTCTGTTTCTTTTTCTAATCCTTTTCCCTCCTCTAGTTCCCTTTCTACCTCATCATTCTTGTAGGCATTAATAAGCTCAGCTCATGTTTATGGCATGTAACGTACATGCCCATTGAGGTTATTAGGACCTTGTACCTGGTACATCTTACTCTACCTACTTCCAAATCCCCTTCCCCTCCCCTCTCACCTATGGGCTTCCAGAAACCTTTCTATCTGTAGGAAATCCATCCCCTTGTCTTTATCAGCTTTTCTCTTTTCCAACATTTCTTTTGCTATTTATTCCTATTTTCATGCACAGTGTTCTGATAATATACATCAGTAATTTCAATTGCTTTATACTTACTTAGTCAGGATTTGTGGACTGGTATGAGACCCATTTTGAACAAAGTAAATATTCTGCATAAAAATGTATACTCTGTTGTAGAGGATTGTTATCATTTATAAATATCTATTAAATCCATATATTGAGACATGTGGTTCATCTTTTATATTCTTTTGTTTTGTTGATCTAACTTGGCAAAAGTGAAGTATTGAAATGCTTTACTATTATTGTGTTAGTGTTTATTTAGTCTTTTAATTTCAGCCATTTTTATTTATGAAGATAGGTACTCCACTGTTTGGTGAGTATGTTTAACAATGTCATTGTTTCTTTTTTCTTTTCTTTTCTTTCTTTTTTTTTTTTTTTGGCAGAAACAAACTCAGGCCCTCGTGCTCTCCAGGGAAGCACTTATTCCACTGAGCCATCTCCCTGGCCATTCTCATTCCTTCTTATCAGTTTGTTCCCTTAACTAGTATGAGGCAACTTCCTTTGGTTCTTTTAGTCAGTTTTAACTTGAATTTCACTATGACTAATATTAGAATCGCTCCCTCCCCTAAACCCAGCATGATGGTGCGCACCTGTAATCTCAGCACTTGGGATGCTGAAGCAGGAGTATCACCATGAGTTCAAGGCCAGCCTGGGCTACATTCTGAGTTCATACACAGCAACAACCTCTCTCAAACAAAGAAGGCCATCCCTGACTATTTTCAGGGTCCTGGTGCAAGAAATATATTTTACATTCTTTAATTTTTTTTTCTATAAATGTCATCTTGTACTACATGATTTTCTTGAATGCAACAGGCTCCTGGATTCTGTTTTTTGATCAAGTCTGCCAATCTGTGATTATTATTTTGAAAGTCAAAGCCATTAGTATTATGATGTATTAATGGGACATTTTGATTATTTATTTATATACGTATTTACTTTTTTATGTATTTAAGACAGGGTCTATAGGGTCTCATTATGCAGTTCAAACTCATAGTGATTCTTCTGTTTACAGCCTCCCAAGTACTGAGAATACAGGAGTGCACCACCATGGCCAGTCTCAATCACCATCTCAGCGTGCCCTGGGGATAGGGCCAGCATGGCAGGCCCAGGGATCGAACGCCTGGCCCCTGTGTCTGTCTAAGGAGGTGCTTTAATCTGCTGAGCTATCTTGCCAGCCCTTGTTTGGATCATTTATTATCATGACTTTCTTTTTCTACTTTGAATCCTTTGTCTTTATTTCCATGCAATTTTGGTTGTTGTTTAATTGTTGATTTTACTACAAGTTTTGTTTCTTCTGTAACATATATCCTTATTTTTCCCCCTCTTTTTTTGCTTGGAGATGGACTTTTGAGTTCTAGTAGAGTGACATGACTTTGTCATTTACTTAGATATTTTTAGAAAGATGTTGCCTCCCTATTAATTTTTTTTTGTTTTATTTCTCCAGTAATACTATTTACCTCTTATATTTTATTTTGTGTGATTTATCCTCTGTCCCTGTTGTGAAGAGAATTTTTTTTCTGGTTGTAACCATCAAATTCTCAGAGATGTCCTCTAGGCTTAGCCAATGAGTCTCCTTTTGATCTGTGCCAGGATTTTACCACATTCATATGTTTTGGAGAAAAAATTGTAGCCCGTTTGGTATAGTAGCCAGTTCTTTTGTAATGAGCTGTACAAATGTTTATGACCTCAGACAATCTGGATATTGGAATACTTTGAACATGAATTAACCATAATAACTATGTCCGCTTGGCTAGAGTATTATAATCAATGCTAATTAGGCTATTAAGTATAAACTGGATAACAACAAACACTAATGTTAACACTGTGTCACATTAGAGTCTATAGGGTTGTGTGATGACCTCTCGGCCTAGTGGGCTTCCATCTGTAAAGCACTGCTTGTGTGTGCTGCACCAGCCCAGGAAAGGTGAGGGAGGGACCTTGGATTCTGAGGTTCCTGGTGCATATTCCTGCTGTCAACCCTTTTCTTTTCTTTTTTCTTTTTTTGTGGAACTGGGGATTGAACTCAGGTCCTTGTGCTTGCCAGGGAAGCGCTTATTTCAGGAAGCCATCTCCCCAGCCCCTGACCCTTTTCTTATAAAACCGTTTAATTCTTTGCTATACAAATCTCAACTCCTTAGAAACAAATTAAGTAACCAACACTCACTTTGCAAATTCAGTTTTTACACACAGCCTTAAATACTTGCAAATATATAAACATTTCAGACTGTAAGTATTTGTAAAACCTTCGAAGACATTTTCAACACTGAAACTGTTTTCATGGTTTACTGTTCTAATTAGTTCTAAATAATTTTCTTTGTTCTTAACTGGATTGAATTCATTCTTTGTTAACTTTCAAAGGCAGGTCAAGCTTCATAAGCGAATAATCTCTGCATGTTTGATGGAGATTCACTGTTGAGATATGAGGTCAGTCCATCTGAAATCAGCAATCTTCAAATTGTGCTGTGAGTCAAGAAGGAGCTATTTCACTAAATTTCATGCTTTAGGTTACAAAGAGGCCTATGGACTTCGCTGTCCTCTTATATTCCCAAAACTGATTGTAATACAAAGGTGAATATATTGCATTTCCTTTCTTTAACAAGAGATTGCCAGCTGCACTGACACCAATTGAAAGCTCATGGCTGGTATGAATTTTGTATTATTGATATCACTGCACAGGTTGAAGTTCTGTAGTGAGGGAAAAAGTTGCTAAGTTAGCACATGAAACGTGCTTAAACAGATTTCAAAGGGTCTGGAAGAATGTTAGTTTGAGTAGGAAACATTAGTTTATATGAAAATATGAGGAATGTAAAGATATCAATGTTTCTATTCTAGCATTATTAGCATCTGTCTTAGTTAATTTTCTCATGGCTGAGACAAAATATCCAACAGTCAAAGTTAAAGGAAAAATATTATCTATCTCACAGAGTGAAGAAGTTTCAAATCACAGGTGGCCGGCCCCAAGGCAGAATAGCGTGACAGAAGGGCATCACAGAGGAGAAGCAGTTCACTGCAGGCAGCAAAACCACAAAGTGGCGAAGACAGAGAGAAGCAGTCATGGACCACAACAGCTCTCTTTCTGTCCCTTGTATTCAGTCGAGGCTACCAAACGCATGGGCAGCTTTCACACCCAGAAAGGAGCTCCTCAAATCGACTCTCAGAATCACTCAAACCAATCAGTGGACTGGTTTAGTAACCACACACCCTTGAACCCAGCACCACACTCTCTAGATCCAGCCACTCTGAGAAGCCCTATCTATGTCCACTTGAAGCCTTGGGAGAAGCAACTACATACAAGCCAAAATATGCCTTTTTTCGTTCCATACAGAAAAGGCCTAGGACCATTTGAGTAACATACATAAAGTACACTGGTGTAAATATTAGAATGAACCAAAAAAAAAAAAAATGTAAAGTAAATACCATGAAATGCTTAGAAGAAATAAAATGTTGACATAGAAAAATTATACATTCTTATTACATACAGTGCTACTTCACTTTATAAAATGTTTTGTTTTGAGTAATTTTTTTTTGCAAGTAAATTTTTCAAAAATTTAGGCTTTGTTTGAAAACTCTACATTGGGTAACAAACAATTGTGGTCATCTTTCCGACACACAAAAATGTGGTCAGTTTTTCTAAATTGTGCAACAAGTCAAGTTTGTTAACCAAGGTACCATTGTACCTATAAAATTAATACAAGTCATATATGAATGTAATATATATGTTAATATTGTAGACTATCTGAATATGTCGCTTTATGGAATCTTCACATAATGATAATTTTGAGCTCCAATTAATGCCAATAATCTATCTTCTGCCTTTCTATTTGCTTTAAAGGGAGTCATATAAAATTCCATTTGGGGCCTGGGGAGATGGCTAAGTAGAATAAGCAAGCACTTGTCTGGCAAGTGCAAGGGCCTGAATTCAAGCCTTGCTCCCGCCAATAAATAAATAAATAAATAAATGTCCATTTATAAGACACCTCTGTAATTGTTAATTATCAATGTACACTTACCAGTCTAGAAAACCTACAAAGTAAAAAAATATATGCCTCAATCGTCCACCAGGTTTCTCCAATATGTGCAATACCACCTATTAATAAATTTGCTTTCTGTTTTCTTATTATATTGTCCGTTATCCCCTTACTTGTAGGGCCTCAGCTGTAAAAGCTAAGAATAAATTTTGTAGGTCAGAAACAAAAAATCCACTCATTCTGCTACTATCTCTGACTGTTTAACTTGATGCTTCTTTTCTGTAGCAGGAAACAAGAGTGTGCTCGTCTCTGCTTCAATTCATCCTTCAGTATGTTGGTCTGTTATTCCTGCAGATGGACTCTGCGGTGTATAATTTCCTAATTCCTTTACCAATTTATCTAGCGTTGTATCCTATTAATAAGTAGGAAAAATTTGAAGGCAAGGCAACAGCGATGTATTTCTTTTGATT
>NDGM011200642.1:0-15403 GCA_002564305.1 Octomys mimax | reverse complement strand
GGCTGGCATGTGGTGCTGGGGGATTGAACCATGGTCCCTATGCTTTAGCTAAGCTTGTTCTAAATAGGTGAGTAGGTGCTTTAAACCACTGAGCCATCTCACCAGCCCCTTTTATGAAATTTTTTTTATCATTTTTCTTCCATAAAATAAAAAGAAAGGTACAGTGAGGCAAGGGCTTCAACAGGTCAGAAAATGAACTGAGCAGGTCAATTGAAGTGAATTCTGAAGGAATTGAATTTTGAATTCATAATTCTTAATTTTGAACTTGACAGGCATCGGTGGAGTCAGGAAGCAGCATGGCAGTGGTGAAGAGGATCCCAGATCATCGCCGATCTCATGTGGGCACAGGTCCTTGGCCTGGAACAAGAGCAGTGAGGAGTCAGTGAGGTGCTCAGAAGCAGGCAGAGCTGGGCATGGCGACTCGCCCCTGTCATCCCAGCCCTGGGAAGGCAGGCAGATGCAACCTGCACAATTTCACGGCTGAGTGAGACCTTGTCTCAAAACAAAAATTAAAAGGTCTGAGGAAGGAACTCCATGTGGAGCCCTGAGGACAATCTCCTATGCCACAAAAAAGTTACTATTAGAAATGCTCTGGACATGATATGAAAAATACCTTGAAAGAAAGCAAAATGGTATAGAAAGCAGTGAGGAAGTGAATGTGGTGGTTGGGAAAGGAGAGACCAGTGACCTGACCCAGAGCAGCAATAAATGGTGTGGGGACGGTTGGGGGACAGCTGAGATATGAAGGGAGGGAATCAGCTCACCTTGGTAAGGAAGATACAAGGGCTGAAGGAGAGGGTTGGAAAGCTTTCTGGATTCCTTCACTGGATGGGCTTTAGAGTCACTGAGACAGAGCTAGAGAAAGCTAGGTAGGAAGAGGAGCTTCCCCTAAGTCTGATGTGGATATGCAGGGTTTGAGGTACCTTCAAGGCACCCTAGTGTAGATGACAACTTGATGGTGGTCTCATGGATTTAGAAGGCTTCTAGTGTAAGACCCCGCTGGCCAAGAGACCCTCCTGCCACATTCCCCAGGGACGGTCAATCATCAAGCTTTATTTTGTGTAACCCAAATGCAGGACCTTATCCCCTTGAGGGATTTTATTCCACAGCTCAGCAGTTCTAACAAGAAAACTTTTCTAAAACTTTCACCCTTCCCCAAGTCCCGACTTTTTCAGTGAACCAAATAAAACCAGTTCCAGGATATCTTGGATCTCCAGAGCATCTTGGCCCTAAGTGGTCTCAGCTCTTGTATGTTACCTGTTTCATAATTTCTAGACCTACTACTGTCCTAATGGCACTCCTCTGACTAGACTCCATTTCATTAACTTTGTTTATAAATTCCTTCTCTTTCCTCCCAAATTGTTCCTTCATATGTCTGTTTCCCTTGAAGTTCTATACAGTAATCACTAGTCTCTGCCCTGCTTAAAGGAGCAGGGCTGCGCACAAAGTTTCTGATGTTTCTCCAGATTAAACACACATATCCTCCTGGACTTAATTACAATCATTCACAAGGAATGCTAAGAATGTCATCCCTTCAGTTCTTCAGAGAGCCATTAGAGCACAACTCCTGAGGTGAGGCCCCTGAATTTAAAGATGCAGTGCTTTGGGCAGCCTTCAACTCCCTTAAGAGTTAGATAAATACAATGGTCCTGGCCACCACCATGCCCCAAAATATACCTACCTGCATCCACAAAGAATGCTGTGTAGGATGCAGATATATTCAGAGATCTTCTGAAGTTTATCTCTGAATTCACATGTCCTTTCAAACTTGTGCCAGAACACCTTCTACCCAGACCCAGAAGTACTATTGTGTTATTGTCAACCAGAGATGCAGGCCCAAGTGCTTTCATGCCCACTGTCCAGTCCTGGTGTGACAAGACCATTTCTTGTGCTCAGGAAGGTTCTGCTTTGCTGAGCATTGTGCAGTGGAAACCTAGATCTTCTTGGTAGAATACATTAGCAAAGGTGCTGGCCAAATAACTCAGTGGATTCCAGCGCCTGGCGCAGGGGCTGGGGGTTCAATCCTTGGGTCTGCTGTGCCAGTCCTGCCCCTGCCCCTGGGGCATGCTGAGATGGCAATTGTGACAGGGTGTAGTGGTGCGCACCTGAAATCCCAACTCTTGGGAGGCTGTAAAAAGGTGGATCACTCCAAGTCTGATCTAGTAATGAGACCTGGAACACCCTGCAGACCCTTCCCTAAAATACAAAACAAAACAACAACAACAACAACATCCCTGGCAAGCACAAGGGCCTGAGTTCAATCCCTGGTTCTGAAAAGAAAAAAAAAAAAAAAGAAAGAAGGAAAGAAATAATATTAGCAAAATCACTCTACTACTTCTCAGTTCCTTGCTGCACCATGCTGTAGGAATTCACACCTAAAGTTTTCTACTACATCAGGAGAACTTCATACAGCACCTCAAGATAATCGCATTTCCTTGGGCATTTTCTAAAGTTCCTATTGCAAGAGGAGAGGTCTTAATGACTGACAACTGGGTGAATTTGCCTTTAAAAAAAAATGTCTAGGCAAAACCATTTGTCTGGAATGAAAGTGTATTAAGATTATGACTTACATCACCATTTCTTTTACAGTTCCAAGAAACCAGCCGATTCCAATCTCCAATCCCTAGACTGCATGTTCAAATAAATTCAATGACAAAAGTTGGAAAGCATTTTGGCTCTGAGGCAAAACCATGTGCTGTGCTTGATTATGTAATATTTTCTCAACCTATATTTATAATTATGTGTATATTTAGACTATCAGAGGTGAAGAAGCTACGATTAAGGAAAACAGCACAACCTTCCCCTCACCCTAGAATATTTCAAAAGTACACATGTATGTGCATGTTCTTTTCCAATCATTTGTTAAATACTGTGTGCTTAGTGCTATACACAACAATGCATTAGGTCTGTCATTAATCACTTTTATGTTTTCTTGGGAGAGATAAGGCTCAAAATAGCATAATTGCTTCAAATCAAATGATACACATATTTTGGAAAGAAGATCTCTTCAAAGGACCTCTACCTAATAAATCTGAAAAATAAGTATGACTCTACCATAATTAGTAAGTGAACCACCTCAAATTTCATCTGTTCATGACAAATTTAGGTTTTTATTTTCAAGCAACTAATTATAAATAAGGATGCCTGAAGTAGAGTAGATGGCATCACCGTGAAGTTGGGATGGAGCAAGATTCATATCCCTAGGCCAAGCCCAGGGAACTCTGTGCCAGAGTTGATTAAGAGTACCCCCCTTTCATTAGCCTTGTAATATGGCCAGCGTACAGTCCACAGGGGAGAACCCCACCCAGAAGATTTTAGCAGTGTTTTACTTGGTGAGATATTTTCTAGTATATATCCAAAATCAAATTTATGAAACAGTCAGCTGCAGTTTAGAGGAATGATGAACAACTCAAACAGAAATTGAAATTGCCATATTTTGTGGTGGAACTTTGGAGCAAATCAGCAATCTTGAATGTGAAGTATAAAATAAATGCTTAAACTGAACCTCAGTATAGTTTAAAACAGCCCTAAGTTTCATTCCATACACTCAGAAGAATACAGAAGCAAACGTTATCTAAAATAATAGTTTAAAAACATAATCATGGACAAAATGTTAATTCAGTAAAATCAAGATCCCAGATGCCCAGGGGACACACACACACACACACACACACACACAGCAGTGGCTTGGTGCCATCAGCAAAGAAACAAAGCCACAACACAAAGTAGGTATGAAATGTGGCTGGAAAGACCAGTGAAATAGCTCAGCTGACTAAGTGCCTACTTAGGCAAGCACAGGACCAGGATTCGATCCCGGCACCACATGCTGCACCAGCCCTGCCCCAAGGCACACTGAGCCAGCCACCAAGACCTAGCATGGTGGCGCATGCCTGTAATCCCAGCGCTGGGGAGGAGGATCACTATGAGTCCAAGCTGTGTAGTGAGACTCTGTACCAAATAAATTTTTTAAATGTTATTAAATTGTGGCTAGAATTCTTAAAAAAATGTTATTCCTGTTTTATTTTAAAGAAAACTCTTCTATCATCAGACAATGGAACAGCAATGTAAAGCGCTCTGCTCATGTAGAATGGAGGATGTGCTAAGATACAGAGGACAACTTTGACACAGCTATTGAGGAAGACATTTTTATAATAGAAAAATATTTTTCTTCTTTATTTGTTTGAGAGAGGGTCTTGCTTTATAATGCAGGCTGGACTTATACTCACTATATAGCCAGGCTGGCCTCAAGCTCACAGCAATCCTCCTGCTTCAGTCTCCCAGGGTGCTGGGATTACAAGGTGCACCACCATGCCCAGCAGAACACATGCTTTTAAGAGTTTATCTTGAACAGCTGAAGCCCTTGTACTTCCCCACTAGTTTCCCATAGTCCTTGTGACCATATCTTAGTATTCAGCACTACGGTGTCCATGGCCACCCTTTCCACACTGTGTGCTGCCCTGCAGTTGTGAGGGAGGGGAGTCAGCTGGCTGCATCTGAGCAGTCAGAAGATTCATAGGTTTGTTTATCTAAAATACATGCTTTTACACTGATATATAGAGAGAGGGTTTCTACTGTTGTATTAATAATAATAAGAGTATGCCAAGTGAATAAAAAAGCACCACTAGACAGAGATTTGTGTGTGCAATGAAAGTGTATCGGTGCCTTGTGACTTCCACAATGAAGATGTAACTATTTTCATGCACAAGTTATTAGCTCAAGGTGTTCTTTATTGTACCCTAACTTCGCTCCCATGGCAACATGGTTACAGCAGAAAAATAATTATGGCTGGGTGTTACATGCCAGATGTTTTGAAAATAAGGGTGACCACTTAATTCTAAACTAGTTTAAATGGTACATATAGCAGCCCAGAAAAATACAAGTAAAGAAGTTATAGAAATGTTAAAAGCATTTTTACATATTTTTTTCTAGCTCAGCACTATCCAAAAGAGAATATATGCAGTATATGCATAATTTTAAATTGTCCGGTATCAACATACAGTAGGATAAATTTTACTGATATACTTTAAGCCAGTGTCTCCAAAATATGACTTCAGTATGAAACTAATATAAAATGCACTAATAATAAATTTGAAGGCCTGTGGATAGAGCTCAGTGGTCTAAGCACCTGCCTGTCAAGAGCAAGGACCTAAGTTCAACCCCCAGTATCACAATGCCAGCCCCCACACTGAGCCAGCAACCAAAACTGGGTGTAGTGGTACATGTCTGTAATCCCAGTGCTGAGGAGGCTGAAACAGGAGGATCACTATGAATCTGAGCTGTGTAGTGAGACTCTGTATAAATAAATCTAAATATAACAATAATAATTCTACATTCTTTCTTCCTGTCCCATCTTCTGACGCTGGCATATGTTTTATACTTGCAGCACATCTCAAAGCAGACAAGCTGAGTTGCAAGTGCTTAATTGCCATAGAAGCTTGTGGCCACAGTAATGAACAGTATCATTCCAGACTTTTCCCTTGGTTACACTTAGTACCATAGGTAATCCTTCCTATGCAGTTTATGAAAATACTCAAAGATGACCCTGGGAAAGCTCTCTGCAAGTCGTTAATCACCACAGCATCTGCGAGTGTACTCTTCACAGAGGGCAGCTAAGTGCTTCCATTCAATCAAGATGATCACAGTTCTAAGTTCAGCCCAAGAAATATTTTTTAAACTTGTTAAACATACAGGAATCCCACGGCTGTCCCTCAGTTACTTTGTGTGTCTACGGGAAGAAAAGGCACCAGGAACCAGAGACTGCCCACCTCAGAGCGCTGCATTCTACCTTCTCACCCTCGGTGGGAAGCCAGGGTGGACACACAGTGATAGTGGAAATTAAAGGAAATGATACACAAAAATCAGAAGGCCCCGTGATGTCGGCCTTGTGAAGAATTACCCATGAGGACAAAGTTCTGTCTCTGCCCTCAACTCTAGTTCTAACTGGACCTGCAATAACAGCAGGAAATCCATGGCACCAAAGAACCCAAAGAGAACCCAAAGATGGAAACTCAAACTCAACACGCAAACACACACAGTATGGCTCTCAGGACGCATTTGTGTGGCATAATCATCCCCGCAGTGCCCAATCTACTCACTGGACCCTCCCTCCCTGGAACTTTTTTATATGGAAGAGATGAATGTATAGTTTGTGGGGTTTTAAGACATCATCAGCCCTAAAAATAGAAAGAAGGGGAAGGCAGAAGGAGAGAAAGAGAAGTTTTTCTTCATTTTTATCTGGGAAATAGTCCTAAACTCACAACTGCAGGATTATTGTTTTCATTTACCTGAAAGTCCTTTACCTGAAAGTCCTCTCTTCCTGTGTCTACTTAGCCACTGTCAGTCACAACGGTAGCACTCAGCACTGGGGGACACGGTCCAACCCACTTGCTTGGAAGACTCTGAGGGTGACACTGTGGAGAGAACAGGTGTGTTTGCTGGAGAAAATGCTGTAACTTTAGCTGAGATCATAATAAAAGGCAGTGAAGAAGGGGAGTCAAGTAAGCTTGGAAATAGATCTATAAACAGGCTTATGCTCAGTTCTGTTATGATGATAGTTCTTTCTGCTGCTTATCTCTGGGGTTAGCTCACAATCAAGGACTATTCTATGTTCCCTAAGGGGACAAAGACAGTGAAAGAACCAGCTAGTGCCAGCTAGAAACATTCAGGTAAGAAATCAACAGTAATTACAGAGAACATTAATACCCTAAGACCTCTACCTTAAGAGATAAGTGAAAGACACTTGATAGCAAGTACTTGTAAGTATATGTTGAATGAGAATGAAAGGGGAGACCTGTGGCTGTCCCCTTGGAGAATCAAGACTGGCCAACACTGTGATGATTCCAGAGACAAGACAAATGGCCCATAAAACCCTGTGGAAGACAAGTAGGAGAACAGATGGGAAAGAAGTCTACCATATGCAGCTGAAAGATGCTGGAGAACAAAAGAAATTTGGGGGCAACCCTTCTCTGATCTTTAAACATAAGTGAAATGAACTAATTTGTTGAATGTTTTTCACATGTTATCTCTATTGATTCATCACTTCTGTTAAGAGTTTACTGTAGAAGCTAATCACTTTCCTTTCAGAAGCCTAATCCTAGATTCAGCCTAGAGGTCAGTTGAGCTGCTCTTAATCATGCCATCTTCTGAAAAGCTAAACAATCGCTCTTCATGTTTGATGTTTATGCAGTTCAAATATTTGTCTAGCTTTAGCACATCTCCCATTAGTTGTTGTTCAGCCAGGCTTTAAGGATTAGACACGTTTAGATCCTATAAACCTAGTAAATGCCTCTAATCAATGCTTCCATTACTCTAACCATTCCTGATGCTCTTCTTCAGACTGTCTCCAAGGTCTTTGTTCATTACGTCACTGAGAAGCCTGCAGCTCAACTTCATGGTCCAAAAAAGAGCCCTACAAAGGTCATATCATAACATATTTAGCTCAAATCACCTGCATCAAAACATCTCAAGGAGGTGGGCAAGACCCTGTCTCAAAACAAAAACATCTCCAGGATGATTTTTATAGCTAGATTCTTGAATCATGCAAACTAGTGAATCAGAGTCTATGAGCTTCAAAATGTTAACTTAGCAAGACAGTTCCTTTACTGGTAACTACACTAAGGCTTAAAGACCACCTACAGGAAATTGTCATTGAGAAATCTTCAAAATGGAATTTGAATTGCTTCTCTGTACAGGCACATAGGCATGAAAACCAAAATTTTTAAATGCTATACATTGCCATTTATGACTATTCTACAAGTGAAATCAGCATGAATAAAATAACTAAGGTCTCTGAAATGCAATAAAAGACAAACAGCACTGTGATAACTGTAGTGTTTTGCCCTACTGCACCATCCCAGGCAGCTTTATTTACTTCAAATTCATAGAATTGATCACATGCCTGGCTGATGGTGCACTCCTGTCACTGATCCATGCATGGCTCTCATTTGTTATTTACTTGTTTGCTTGCTTGTTTAAATCTAACAAATAGTGTCAATGCCACTATAACACAGAAATCAGAACATTTATATAACTTCCTTCATTCTCTGTGATGACTTCCTGTTCTCCAAGCCAGCTCTTCTACCTTGAAGTCTACAAATGAAAATTCTGGGCTGATGGGGACCTGCTGGGATATTTTAAGATAAAGTTCTCTCTTTCCATAGAAAATAAACATCTTGAAGAACACAGTGACATGCAGCTGTGGGGTGTAACGGAGGAAAACAGTACTGAGGAGCACTGGCTGAGACACTTCGTTCAACTGCTGCACATTAAGTGCCTACTATGTGCCCAGTATAAGGCTGGTCTCTGAATACAAAGATGATTGTTGTCCTTGAATCCACTGTGCAGACAAGGAATTCAGTCAAGCACCACCAGAACAGGGAGAGAAATCCTTATAAAAGAGAAGTGATACCCAGAGAATGGAGAACAATTCCACCAAGAAAAAGAGAAATGCAAGGAAAAGGCTTCAATCACACAGTCACTCCAGACCTGAGTCTTGGGAGATGACTTTGAAAGAGTCCCTACATAAGCAAAAGTTGAGTCTTGGAAATAGAAATAGGAAAAGAAACACCGCTTTTAGATGCAAGTTCTGCTCATGACTCACTCAGGGTTCAGAAGTTGCTGCCAGTCGTGTGCACCTCTGGAACCAGGATGCAGCGCAATCTGCTCAGTTTCAGCAGTGCGTGGTTTAGCAACTCAAGAAAAACCAGGATCACTTCCCCCCTTTGGATTGCATCTAAGACAATGGAGCATTCCACAGTGACATGCCTTCTAAAACTTTCATTTTTTTTTTTCACTCATTCATTTTCTTCTAATCTTTGGGATCTTACTGTGTCATCCTTCTCACAACTTTCTTTGCCAAAACAATCCCACTCGTGGACAGTAGGTCTGAGCACTTAGAGCAGCACCTTCTCACTGCACTCTCATGCAGCCCGAAGGGTAAACAAGCTTCCTCCAGCCTCTTCTAAAGCCTCTCTAATCTCGTTTATGAGGGTGGAGCCATCCTGATCTAATTATCTCCCAAAGGCTTTTCCTTTTAATAACATTATAATGGCTATTAGATTTCAATAAATAAATTTTGGAAAGAAATAAACATTCAAACATAGCATTCCACCTTCAACCTCCTAATTTATGTCCTTCTTACATACCGAATTTTTCCATTCCATCTCAACAGCTCCAAAAGTCCTACCATGTGATAGCATCAACTAAAACCCAGAGTCTCATCTAAATGCCTTCTAAATCAGATGTGGGTGAGACTCACAGTACACTTCATCCTGAGACAAAGCTTTCTACCAACTATGAAATCAAGTAAGTTATGTTCTTCCAGCATGCATAAGGTTCCAAGAGGGAACAAGATAGAATGTAGGGATAACAAGCCCCAAATAAATACTAAATTGAACAGGAAAAATAACACTAAATCTTATGTTTGGAGAACAATCTCCTTTGACTTCGTGGTCCACCTCCTAGGCACACAGGCTCTGCGCCCCCAAAGCTCTGGGAAGGGCCCAGCCTACACAGACACTCTCACATGATTCTGCCTGACTATAGCAGCCCAGTAACTATGCTGTTCTGGGTCTCAGGGGTCAGCCCTGCTCCCATGGCTCATTAGACAACACCCGAGTGTGTCTCTCTTTGGTAGCCCTGGCCCTGAGGCAGTTCTCTGCCTGGCCCAAGGCTCCTGACATATCCTTTCAAACTGAGGTCAAAGCAGCCATGCTCCCCAGCTGTGCACTCTGAGCACCACTGGAAATGGCACCATGTAGACGTTTTTTGTTGTTGTTGTTGTTTTTGTTTTTTATCTGTACCTTATGCAGAGCAGCTATCACCACACCTAGAAATGGTGAGGTGAATCTGTAGCACCCAAGGAGAGCTGAGCTTGACTGTGTGGAGTTAAGAGGTGCTGTGTGGTGTAGTGGAGAGATCCCAGGTGCCCTGGGCCTATCCTGTGATTCATTTTTCCCCACTGCCTGCGAGAGGAATCACAATTCCTCTTTCATTATCATGAGTAACAGTATGTCCACTTGGAGCCCACCATGGTTTGAAAGTGCTTCCCCCAAAAAATTCACATTAAAACATTATCCTCAGTGTGGATAATGTATGTAAATAGATTGGACATTTAGAGAGTGATTAAACTAGGAGGGATAGACTAGTGCCTTAGAATAACACTGGAGAAGGCCAGGGAGATAGCTCAGCAGTATAAGCACCTGCCTGGTAAGCACAAGGTCCTGAGTTTAAGCCCTGGTACCCAAAAAAGAAAGAAAGAAAAGCACTGGAGAGAGCTGGCTTAAATCCTGCATTGCTCTTCTACCACATGAGGACATTTAGATGGCAATATCTATTGAGGAACAAGCCCATTTCAGACATTGAACCTGATACTAGACTTCTCGAAACTTTTATGTATAATTCACCAAGTCCAAGATATGTATTTTCTTATAGCAGCATATTTATGCTTTCTTCTTTCATATAATATAGACATGTTGGGAAGCCTAAAAATTTTTCAAGTCTTTAATTCTACATCCCATTTGCTTATAAATTTTATTTTTAATTCATTTCTCTAGTACATTTTAATAGAAACAGTCAAGAGAAGCCATGCTATGCTTTCCATGCTTTGATATTCATTTAACCATAAATCTTATTCCATTGTTCAGAAGTTCTCCCTTCAATAAACCACTGGGATTCACACAATTCAGTCATGGTCTAAGCCACCTTGTAACAAAGACGGTCATTCTTCCAATTTCAGTCACATTCCTCCTTCGCATCAGAGACCTCAGAATGGCCTACAACCTTCTAGGTGATCTCTAAGAAAACTGAGCCTTCTCCACCACTCTCTTCTCAGAAGCTCTGACCAGCATTGTCCTCGCGCTCCATCCATGGCCATCCGAGCCTTTTCTGTAAACACCTCCAGGCGTTTCCAGCCTCTACCCCTTACCCAATTCCAGAGCTATTTCCACATCTTTAGGTATTTGTTACAGCCACACCTTACATCGTGGTACCAATTTCTGTCTTTTCCATTTGAGCTGCAATAAGAAAATATGAGGAAGGGCAATTTATAAACAACAGAAATGTACTGCTCACACTTCTGAAGGTCCTAGATGAAGAAACTAGCAAATCCAGTAGCTGGCGAGGTTTTCGCTAGCTTTGATAGTGCAACCTTCACACTGTGCCTTCACATGGTGGAAGTGAGGAACAAGATCCTCAGCTCTTCTCTTAAGGGTGTTAACCCAACTCGGGAGAGGACCCAAAGGCCCTGCAAATCCTCAGCAATGCATAAAGGATTTGCCTGTAAACATTACAAAATTGGGGGTTAAGTGTTGACAAATGGATTTTGGGAAACCCACACACTCAGACCATAGCATATTTGTGTCACAAGAGAATCAAAGTGTTTTGACAGCAATGTTATTTTTTAATGTAGCAAAAGTGTTAGAGGAAAAGACTTTAATTAAACTATGTGTTGATTAAGCTTAATTATGTCAACTTGATTGGCTTGAGAGTTGCTGAGGAAATTAGCAGATTGCTAGGACTTATGGGTATGTCACCAGTGATTTTCATCCATGCAGGATGCCCCGCCCCTTTCTCTCCAGGGCCCTTCTACAGCGCTGGCCCAGCCACCACGACCTGAGCACAGCCTCTGCCATGATGCTCCTATCTTAGGGCCAGCACATCATGGACTGAACCCCTGAAACTGTGAGCCAACTAAACCTTCTTCCTTTAATCTGTGAGTGTGGGCTGTTGTGTATCAGCGATAACAAGGTTAACACACACCACACACCATTCTCTGTCCTCTGCTGGGTTAGCTATAACTCCAAATGTGTAAAGAAGAATAGCACCTCCCTTTCCAAAGCCCCAAGTTTGTTGCTCACCACGAGCAGCTGACAATCCAGTGAGCACATACGGTTGCCGTAGCATTCACACAATGTTCTGCTCCACACCTACTTTACCTCCTGCCCATTCCCAGAGTAGCCTTTTTTATTTACAAGTCAAGACACCAGGCTTGCCTTCATCAAACACTACCCTGAAACTTATCCTCTTTATAACCCAAGGGAATAATTGGAATGTACAAATTTTGCATCTTTCTTTTACTCTTAGTATTTCCATTCATTAAATCATGTCAAATCTTCCTTTTCATCTCTTCAATGATACTCAAATGTAAGTTATCTATACCACTTATGTCATTTCTTTCTCTCTCTTTTATTTATTCATTCATTCATTTTTGTCTTTTTGAGATAGGGTTTCACTATGCAGTTCAAGGCTGACCTTGAATTCATTCTGTAGCCCAGGTTCAAGTTGGCCTCAAACTTGCAGCAATCCTCCTGTGTCAGCCTTCTACATGCTGGGATTTCAGGCATGCACCACCACACCCAGCCTGTTGTCATTTTTTAGTAATATGACCTGAGTGATAGGTAGGAAAATGTCTTGTTCTTAAATAAAAAATAATCCATTCTCATTATCATATTTTAGCTGCCAATTATTTCAATTCATCCCCTCTAAAGTTCAACTATTGGAAATTTATTCTCCCAACACAACAGTGGTGGGAGGTAAGACCTCTTGGAAAGAGTAATACATTACTATTGTTCTAAAAAGGCTTGCAGGAGTTCTCTCTCTCTCTCTCTCTCTCTCTCTCTCTCTCTCTCTCTCTCTCTCTCGTCTGCTATGACAGGACATCAATTTTCTTGTCTCTCTTGTTTTTCTGCTTTTGTCACATGAGGACACAGAAAGCTCTCGCCAGGTGTCAACACTTTGATCCTACATTTCTCAGCCTCCAGAACTGTGAGAAAATACATTTCTCATGGTGTACACAATCCAGCCTCAAGTATTCTGTTACAACAGCACAAAATTACAGGACTTTAGCCTCAAAAATATGAAAATGACTTTGCTAAAGTAAAAAGAATTATTAAACTCTTAAAGTTTGAAGTGAAATTAGAACTCACAATTTGGAATGGGTTAGAATTCAGCCATCCACAGGCAATCAACCTCTCCCTCCTGAGCGCCAACCCACATCACCCAGGTCATCAAGCTGCACCTCACAGAAGCCTTGCACCTATAGCACACGAGTGGGCGACTTGCAGTTGGCTCCAAAATCCTCTTTTAATTGACAAGTTTAATTTATTTGTATTGACATGTCACTGAGGAGAACCAACTCTGCCATTTTGCTATTTGTTTGCTGTTTTCCACGTTGTTCCACCAATCCTGTAACACTACCTCCTTTTGTGTTTGACATTTTTTGCTAGTGTACTACTGTGATTCCCTTCTCACCTTTTTAGTATATGTTTTAATTATTTTTCTTCATTACCATGAGGATGATAACTAGCATGCTAAATCTACAAAATAAACTAATTGATACCAACTAAGCCTTAATAGTATATTTTTTCCCAGCATGCCGCTGAGCCCCTTCAGGGTCAAATCATGAGGCCCGAGCTGGGGGCAGTGCACAGCCCTACCCATGGAATGCCCATGACCAGGCAACTTTCTGCCCCTGTCAGGTGTAGCCCACATATGTTAATTTCACCCTTGCTGTGTTCCTGGTGTGGTCCCTCAGGTCAGAGCACTTTCTCCTTTAATCCTCACTGTCAAGCTATAAGGTTGGTTTTCATGACCCTATTTGCTTCTTAGTTGAGATAAGATAGCGCAGGCTGGTCCTAAACTCACTATATAGCCCAAGGTGGCCTTTAACTTGTGCCAACTCTCCTGCTTCAGCCTCTGAAGTGCTGTAAATGTATGCCACCACACCTGACATTTTAAATTTTTTGTTTGTTTTGTTGCTTACAGGATTTCCCTATGTAGTTTAGGCTGGCCTGAAACTCACTGTATAGTCCAGGCTGGGGTTTGATTTGGTTTGGTTTCATTTGGTTTGGTTTGGTTTGGTTTGGTTGTACCTGGGATTGAACTCCTGACTTTGTGCTTGCCAGGGAGATGCTTATGCTGCTGAGCTATCTCTGCAGCCCAGGCTGGTCTTAAACTCTTGCTGTTGCCCTTGCCTCAGCCTCCTAGTACTGGATTACAGCTGTGCTCCAGCACCTTTAAGGATATTTAAGGTGACCTGAAAAGGGCACTGATTCAGGGAAGTGGATGGAGCTGAGGACAGGTGTATGTGATTCCAAAGGCCAAGCACCCTCCCTTCAACTTCCTGTGAGTCAAGTTCTGTGTTCTAGGCTGTTAGGTCATTAGGTTCCCCTTCTGATGGTGAGAACTGGGCGAGATGATGGGTTGGCCAACTTGGAGGATGCTTATGGCCATAGGATACCTGCCTTCCTTGGGTGCTGGCACTGGAGTTCCCTCTGTGTGAACTGCCTCCCCTCAGAAATCTGGTTCCACATGCCCAGGGAGTAAGATCAAAGGCTACTCTTGTTCCTCTTCTCCTAGGACAGCCAAGCACGCACTGATTATTTAATAGGTCCCAGTGATGGCAAATCTTTCAGAACTTTCAGTGATACAAACAGCCTACTGTTCAGACAGTGGTTCACTGTTCTAATGACATAAACAGGCCCATGTCATAGTTCGGACCACTGAATGAGTGGAGGGGACACACAAAGACCTGAAAACGTCAGGCAGGAAAAAACATATATATTTTTCTCAAGATTAAATTTATTTTGCAATAAGCATAAAAGTAATAAAAATGTACTTTATTTAGCTATAGAACTAAAGACATTCCAGACTTATAAAAATATTATGATGAGCAAATACACTGACATCTAGCTCATAGTTCATATTATTTGGTGCTTTCACCTGAATCACATGGCTATATGATGTGACATTGTTATTAGTAAATTTTATTTTTAGTATATGTTTGTAATGCATGATTGCAGCTATCATGGGGAGTCAATACAGGCACATTTACATTTAATTACTTCGTGTGTGTGTGTGTGTGTGTGCGTGTGTGTGTGTGCAATGTCACTTCCTCCTTCCCTGGTCTTTGCGTCCCCTTCCCATTGTGTAAATGAAGAGCAAAATAAAACTAGATACGGGGAAGCAGGGAGATACTTTTCAAATGGGAGAAAAGAAAACAGATGGAGGACAGAAGAAGGAATGGGAGATTTTTAAAAATTTAAATGGAGTTTGAGCTTTAACAGCATATTAGAGTCCTAACCCAGGCCAGGTGAGTGTGTGGGAGAGATCTGGCTACCCAGTGCCAGTGGGACTTGCTGGTTCCAGCCCAGGTGCAGCATGGGTAAGACCTTCTTCCACCCCCTTGGGGCCCCCCAAAACTCCGCAGCACCCTCCCAACTGCCCCTCCACCGAGTAGGAATGTCTGCCGCCTTCTAAGGACCCCCAGATCCAGTACTAGCCTAGGCCTGGTGAGTATGTGGGAGAGCTACCTCTTCCCCCTACTCCACCTTGTCCACTGCACACTTAGCTCAGGCCTGGCATACAGGCCTGGGGTGAAACCCTGCAGCTGCAATCCCTGCAGAGA
>NDGM011200603.1:0-11127 GCA_002564305.1 Octomys mimax | reverse complement strand
TTTACTGCATGCTAAGCACCAGGATTAGTGTGACATAAACACATCCTGTATATGACCTCCACTTCTCAAAACAAGACAGAGGACTCGAGCCACTGAAGACCTCCCTGCAGCCACTCCGCAGTGAGTGGCCGACTGAGGGCCAGGACCGCAGGCCCCAGCCCGGGCTTCTGCCTGCCGCACAGCACCACACAGGAGCTTGCTCCTGGCGTCCTCCTCCTCCGGGGCTGAGCTGGTGCATGCTTCCTAGCCTCAGTTCAGTTGCTGAACTTCCCCCAACAGACAGAAGTGGACACGAAGCGGTCATCTGCAGGTCTGCCTTGTGACACTTCCCTGTCCCTAGGATAACCTCAAAACCCACGCTAAGCAGCAAGGTCGCCATCAATCAGCCTACAGGTACACACGGAGCAGAAGTTCTGCCCACTCACCCGCGGCCCCTCTGCGTGTACTGCCAACTCCAGTGGAAGCCGCCACAGCCTGGGCCTGCGTGTCACTGCACCTGTACTGTGCCATCCACACTGCGCCTGCATCTTCCACTGGAACTCAGAATGTGACCCTTGGCACAGGGCTCCCCCGCCTCTGGCCTTAGGCGGGTGCTCCAGGCAGAAGCACCACTGAATGGAAACAGTCTCGCCACGCTGACAGAGCACCTTGCCTTCCAAAGGGAACCAGAGCCCGACCCTGTGGGGACCCTGCTCCACTGAGCCAGGTGGCAGCGGCAGGAGCAGCGCCTGGCAGACGCACTGTGGCCAGCCCGGCTGCTCACAGGGCTAGCACGGTCAGAAGGTGCACTGGCCCCGCTCTCAGCTGTCAGCGTGGATCAGTAAGCAGCAGCCGCACAGCCCTGGCCCGCGCCCAGACCTCCTTATCAGCTTCTGCCATGCATCTGGAGCGCGCGTGCAGCAGGGAGCCAAGCGGTGTGACTGTGAAACTCATTTAAATACGCTGCCCGAAACTCACCTATCTGCTGCAGAGATCTGCAGCCGACAGGGCTGCCCATTCAGGGCAGAGCTCCGTAAATTGCCTTCCCGGCTCATCCCGAGTTACCCTTCTCTTCTTCCTTTTCCCATCGAAAGCAAGGTCAGGGAAAGTTGGTGCTGGTGCGCGTGGAATGACAAGCGCCCAGCAAGGCGTGATTAATTATGACACATGCACAATCACAGCACCGACACCGGGAGCTGGTGGAAAAACAAAAGCGGAGGAAAACAGCCCCCGCCCAAGCACGGCATTCTGCCTGGACTCTACAACGCTCGGCAGCGGCATCTCTCCAGGGAAGCAGCGGGGTGCAGCAAAACGGGGCAAACGGGGGCCGGGTCCCAAGACGGCTGAGCAGCAGAATGAAAATGTCACTCACTCGAACTGGATGACTGGTGGCAACCTTGGCGGGGAGACACGGGAGGGGCTGCTGGTGTCCACAGAGGACCAGAGCTGGAGCAGCCTAGGAGGAGGGGCAGGAGCAGCCTCGGGCTGTGGGCACCTCAGAGTTGGCAGCTCCCCCGCACACACCCACCTGTACTGCGCCTGTCTGGACACTTCCTCACACTTGGTGGGTCTGGAGACCCTCAGAGGGTGTGAGAGACCACCAGCAACTAAGGGACCAGCAGCCCAAACATCTGTGATCTGTGCTATGTCAGTGTTGCCGGACAGATGGACAGATGGATGGATGGGTCGGTGGATGGACGGAGGGAGGGAGGGATGGATGGATGGATGGATGGACGGACGGACGGACAGATAGTTGAGAGGATGGATGACAGATAGATGAACAGATGGGTGGGTGGGCACATGGATGAAAGTATGAACAGATTGATGGACAGAGAGACAGGTAAATAGGTGGGCAGATGGATGGATGTGTGGATGGGTGGGTGGGATGCATGGACGGATGGATGGACAGACGGACGGACGGACGGATGGATGGATGGATGGGTGAATGGTGGACTGACAGATGAATAGACTGTGGGTGGGTAGGTGGATATATGGATAGATGAGTGAGCATATGGATGGACGGATGGATAGATGGACGCTAACTCAGAGGGACCCCTCTGCCTGACCCCACCTGATGAAACAGGGAGCCAAGAGCAGGAAGATGGACCTCGGATGACAGCCTCCAGGCCTGAGCCTGACGCCCCGTCATGCCCTCGAAAGTCTTTGCATGCGTATACGTATGTCCTTCTATCTGCACAGCCAGCTCACGTTCCCGCGTGAACGAGGCATGGCTGCCCCGTTTTGTGGCACTCAGAGAAACACAGCAACGTGGCTGAGCCCTCACAGCTGGAGTGGGACAGTGTGGGTCTGAGCCCAGCTGTGGCCCTGTGGGAGCCTGAGGACTCAAGGCCGCATCCTGACATGGAGTGGGAGATGGCCCCCACCTTCCAAACTGGGCAGCACCAGGGGCCCTGAACTCGGGCATCTCTGTTCCCTGCTCCTCACAGCGTCTACCTGACCACCACTGTGCCACTGGCAACCAGCACTGGGACTCCAGGTTGAAGGTTCCTGACTCAGATCCCACCCAGGACCTGGTACCACGGGCGGCCCAAAGCTGGCCAAGCAGAGGCTCCAGGGTATCACAGCTGTGATGGCGTGGCCTCCGGTGCTGACACCCGGCTGCCATGATACTGAACCCCAGAAGGGGGGAGGGGCATGCAGGGCTGGCCCTGGAAAAACCCACGAGCCCCCGGTGCTCAGCTCCCTGTGTCCGGAGCTCCGGCCACGCTGGGTAGGGGCGCAGCCTTCCCCACTGCACCTGGCCAGCCTGGCCAGGCACCTGAGAGTATGAGCCCACTCCCTTGTGAAGGGACAGGAAGCAGACCTGGGACCCAGTCCAGGAGCAAGAAGTCAGCTGGGAAATCCTGGGGACAGTCACTCTGTCCATCTTGGGAACCAAAGGAGAGTATGCTGGGTGGGACAAACTAGCCCCAGCAAGAAGCTGGGACCAGTGGGGAAGAGGCACGACCCTCCCTGGGTGACCTCTGTAGTTGGGGCCAAACGAGACAGGAGCTGAGTTCATGGAGGGAGAGGACGGAAAGGGGGCAGATAGCAACACGACCACAACCACAGCCACAGCCACTTAGCGCCCACTCCCTGCCAGGCATGTGACAGGAAACACTTAACTTGGGCTGAGTAACACGGCATAAAAGCACAAATCTGAGCGAAACCCTGCAGGACCTGGGTTCAAGCCCTACACCTGCCACTGACCACCTAAACTCCTTCCCTTTGCTGGGCTACACTGTCCCTTTCTGTGAAAAAAGGATGGAACATGCACTGCCCTGCTCCCTGCTGTGCCCAAGCAGGCATGACTAATCAATCCGTACTGCTCTGTGTTGAAGCTGGCAGCCGCCTCTGCAGCGCTCCCCACTCAGGGTTCCCCTCAGCCTCCACAGTCTCTGATGTGCATGCCCTGGCCAGCCAAGAGTTGTGGTACCCAACGTGGGCCACAGGCACATGTCGTGGGCCACAGCACGGAGAAAGCCCCACTTGGTGGCAGAAATAGCCATTCCATCCAGAGAAAGAACCTGCAGGAGTCAGACTTGAAATCCCTAGGCCCAGAGCTCTGCCACGGTCGGGTCTGAGTCCCTCCCCTGACAGTGGGGAAACTCCACCAGCTCAAAGGCATGAGGGCTTCACAGGGGCTGCCCTGAACTTCCCAGCGGAATGGCCCAGAACTGGGAGTTTCCGTCTGCTCTGCACTCTCTGACTCAGTGGTGTTAAAAACAACAGCTGGGGCTCCTGCCTGCCAAATCTTATTTCCTCAAATTACCCACAAGACAATTCTGTGCTTTCTCTCACTTCCCAGGAGCCCCGGGGTCTCAGGCTGGCAAATGCAGGGCACACAGGGCCCAGTCTTCACATACGCTGCCGAGAGAGACTGCTATTCGTCTGGACCAGGAGCCCAGCCAGGACAAGCACAGCCTACGGGCATCAAAGCTCGGCGCCCAAGGGCCCAGGAGCTGGCTGGCAGCCGGCCCACATGCTCACCGTCTGTGAATGTGTTCACTCACCCCAAGACTGAGGCACGCCTGGGCCAGGCCCATGGGGAAGGAGAGGTGGGTGCGGGTGGGACCACGGGAGGCAGCCTGAGCCTGGGGCTGTAGACTGGGCCGCATCTGTGATCCCTGCCCAGACAGCATAGGATGCCCACAGGAAGCTCCAAGAGGAATCACAGGGGCAACCCCCACCAGCAGGCAGTGGCCCTCACTTGCTACCCCAGCCTTGTGTGGGGTCCTGCTCACTATAGACACCCTCCCTGGCCACCCCCTTTGCCCAGCAGCAGCTATAGTGAACCCAGGGCTGGGAAGCAGGCAGCTACACATCAGCAGCCCAGGTCCCTCCCTTGCACGCCATGATCCTGTGTGCAGGATCTGTACCGTCAGTCCCCTTCCCAGAGAGGAAACAGAGGCCCGGGATGGCCTCTCCCAGCAGGTACAATGCTATAGCCTCAGAAGTGGAGCCTGGCCCAGTCTCACTGGAGAAGACCCCTTCTGTCACCCTCTCTGGCTGCAGGGCCCACAGATCTCAAGGGCAGCCCTTCCGTCCCTGGGAGGAGGGCTGTGGCCGGGACCTGGTGCTGTAGCTGCAACTGGGATCTGCACTGGGCTGCAGAAGCCTTCTGGGAATCCAGCTTATGTCATTGCTTGGAAATCAGGCTGCTGCAGGCGCAAGGAGGAGAGACGCGCTCACACTGGCGCAAGGTGGCCCTGGTGTCCTCTTAGAAAGGAGAGGGACGCGGGCAGGGGAGGAAGGCTGCACAAACAGGAGGCAGAGGCTGGGTTTCGGCTAAGGGAAGAGGACTCCCCCGCAGGACCCCCGGAGTGAGTGTGGCCCATGACACCCCAAACTCAGAATTCTTGCCAGAATAAACTGCTTCACAGTGCCCTGACTACAGTGCTCAGTTATGGCAGCCAGGGGACACCATGCCAAGGCCAAGGCCACCAAATCAAGAGAGCTGCTCCAGCAAACCATCGGGTGACTCGAGGGCCCGGGGCCCTGGCAGCTCCCAGGAAAGGTGACCCTAGAGCATTCTGAGGACTGGAGGACCCTCCCCAGTGTGGGAGACAAGGACCAGATCACACCGGCCCAGAGAGCTACAGGAGTCCCCAGAGCCCCCCGCATCGGCCCCTCCTCCCTCCCTGCGCCCTCCCAAGCCCAGGTGCCCCATGCCGCTCCTCAGGCAGCCAGGCCCAACCAGCTGCTCATTTCATGCCCCTGCACACCCAAGAAGTCTGCTGTGCACAGTCACTCCCCATGGGATGAGACTCCCCACCCCAGTAGGGCAGTACAGTGGAGCCCAGGGGTGCAGGTCCTGAGGGCACAAGGCAGGGATGGGCGCAGCTGGGCCAGGCACAGACCTGCACCAGGTGCTCCGGCACTGCAAGACCTACAGGAACAAAGTGGGACGTGCTGAGCTCCACACTGCAGGCCCATGCCCCCTGCAGCCACAAGGGCATCGGCGCCCAGGCTACATCCAGTGTAGTGGGCTCCCTGTCCCAGAGGCTTGAGCAAGCTGGTCGGGTGCTGCACAGGCAACTGCCAGAAGGCCCCCGGGTCCAGGGCCACGCTGGGCCCCAAGTGCCACCGAGGGCTTCACCCAGGGACACAGGCACTGGGACGCTCAGCTTAGGTGGAGCCTAGCAGCCCCTGTGCCCAGGGGAGGAGGCTCAGGATGAGTGGGGGGCTTTTACTGCACTGGCACCAAAAGTGAACCACACACACCCGGGCGTACACCCACCTTCTCACCCAAACACATATGTACACACATCGCTGTACACACACAGTCACTGGACACACCCATGTGCGCCCACACACATCCACACCCTGGAGGCTGGCTGGGGCCCCACCCATGTCCCTGTCCTTGCCTCAGGGCTGGATATGACACTCCAAGAAGCCGGTCCTCCCAGGCCGCGTGCCAGCAGGGTTAGCTGCTGCCCTGGGCCCCGTGCGCTCTGTCACTGACCGGTGCAGAGGCAGGGACGTGGGGATCAGTGGAGGCTAGCAGGTGGCTGCCCAGCCTGGGTGTGTTTGCCTAGGAAAGGGCTTTGAGCTGCCCGCAGGCAACAGGACATTCTTCTGGAGAACAGGACGCTTCTGTGAGAGGTTTACTTAAAAAATAAAAAGCACATAGTTTTCAACTGAAATATTCCACAGACACTTAATCGGCTTTATTCCCTCGAACACACAGAGCCCCGACCTGAGCTGATGTGGCCACCAGCATGGGGCTAGGGCAGCACACGGAGCGCGGCCACCCTCAGGACACCAGCTGAGCACAGCCACACTCCAGAGGGGACGCCAGGCTGTCCCAGCTCCTCCTCTCCAGAGCTCCAGACCCTGCCTCAGCTCCACCTGCGACAACCATGGTGACAGTCCCAAGCGGACGATTTGGGTCCTTCGGGAGGTTCCCCCCAAGCACGGCAGGAGGACCCACACTCACTGAAACATGCAGATCCTTTCAGAACGAGCAGGTTCCTCGGCAGCAGTGTCCTGCACTTTTCTTTCCAAGCCTGTGAGCCCATTCAGCTCCGGGCAACACGGTTCCCAGGGCCACCTGTGCAGTCGCATCCTGCCCAAGTGGGGACACCTCTGCTGCCACGGCTGCCCACCCCCTGTCCTGGAGACTCGGGCTCTGGTTGCTCCCGCTCTGCATGACACGGATGAGCAGCTGCGGCCTAGTGAAGCGCGCTTCTCAGTGAGCACGGCCCAAAGCGAGCTTGATCTGAGGCCCCACGTGGCGGCTTCCTGGGGATGGGCCCCTCGCCCCAGTGTGTGTATGACTGTGCACCATGTGCGAGCCACTGCCGTGCACACTTGGCGCGTGGCCCAGGGCATAGAAGGCTGGTGCCAGGCAGCCCTCCTCCCAGACCCCCCAGCGGGGCCTGCCTCCAAGGCCTGCAGCAGCACACCTCGATGGGCCAACCCTTGGCCACTGGTGACAACCTGGAGCCCTTGTCGGTGGCACATGCTCCACCTGTCTCTCTGGTCTGGGCCAGACACACACCTGTCGCGCCCCATCACGCACGTGAGCACCCTTTCTTCTCCATGGGCGGAAAACAGCCTTGGACGCTTCCCCCAGCTGCCCCCAAGGTGGGCCCCCATGCCAGAGCATTCAGGTACCAGACCAAGTTATCAGGACTGGTGGGCCGCCACAGAGGACCTGGAACAGAGGCAGTGTGCTGAGGGATGGGCACTGCCTAGGGGCTGGCGCAGACACAGGAGGGGCAGATCCAGGGCAGCCTGGGCAGGGACAGCACTGGCCACGTTCAGGCCCTGACAGAAAGCAAGCAGGAATCGTGGCATTAGCCTAGAACAGAGCTGGGTCTGATGGGATGTCCTGCCTGCCACCACCAGGAGCACATGGACAGAGACCATGAAGGACGCGGCCAGGAAGGGCCCCTGTAACCCGACAAGGCAGTGGCCGAAGCAGAATCAGAGAGGTTAAGCAACTGCCCAGCCTGGCACCACAGTCAGAGTGAAGCTGGGCCTGCCAGATAAGGGGCAGCCACCCAGAAGGCACCAGGCACTGTCCCCGCTCTGTGCTATCCCTGTGTGGGTGTGTGGCCTGCAGCTGGAGGGGCGAGCCCCAGTCTGCTGGGACAGTGGGACAAGACAGGCCCAGAAAGTAGAAGGTGCTCATCACAGCCCCTCCAGGACCTGGCGCCACAGCGCCCCGACAACATCCCCAGCCAGCACACTCTTGCAGACCAGTGCTGGATGGCCTGCTCCAGGACAAAGCTGGGTCACCAGGGCAGCCCTGAGCTCTTTGGGCCCAATGCCACCCAGATCAAGTCCTCAGCACCAGGCAGGGGCCACACACGAGTGGGCGCGCCTTCCAATATGCACAGAAAGGCCGGGTCGCTTCTGCGTCCAGCCCCACAAGGGCAGGTATGTCCCAGGTCCCAATGCAGGTCAGCCCTGGGGGAGAGCAGGGCCAGCCCAAAGGATCTGGGGTTGGCTCTCCTCCTCGGCAGCAAGGCGAGGGTCCTTCTGGGCTCAGTCTGGGCCAGAAGTCACGCCCTCCCCTTGTGGCGGCCGGGAGACCATCTGCCAGCCCATTCGGCAGGAAGGACACCGTCCCCTCCAGCGTGCCCCAGGGATTCCGGGCACAAGCTAATTGCCTCAAAGCACTGAGACACTGTCTGAGAAGGGTGGGCCAGGGCGGGGACCCCCACAGGCTCCTGCATGTAGACAAAGGCCAGCGGCAGCTGCTGCAAACAACCATGGCTGCTCCCTGGCGTGGAGGTCCAGCAGAGGTCAGGCTCCAAGAGAAGACACTGGGGCCCAGGATCCCACTTCACAGCTTCCCCAGGCTGCCCTGGACATCAGTCCCCAGTATACAAACCTGCCGTCCGGCTCTTCCCAGCGTGGGATCCTGAACCCCCAAACAGAGACCCTCCAGGGCGTCCAGGGACACCAGAGGTGGGGACCGCACAGCCAGGAAAAGCATCCTGTGCGCGCCAGAGACAGGTTGGCCAGTGTTCCCCCATCACACCTGACCAGCACCTGGGGCGACATGAACCCCACAAAAGGGAAGGGGGCCATGGCCTTGGGACCGAGATGCCCAAGGCCACATGGGATAGAGGCAGAGGACAGCGCAGGTCCCCAGGTTATCTCTGCTTCCCCCAGCCTCCCAAGCCCGCACAGCTTCCACCCACTAAGGAACAGGAGGCTGAGTCAGGCTGGCACCTCGCACCAGAAGAGAAAGAGGCAGGGTCCACAGCAGCCCCCTTGCTTGAAGCCAGAGCTGGGCAACCTCCTGGAACAACCCTGCCACTGAGGACTCACTGAGGGCAGCCCCGGCGAGCCCAGGGCACATGGGCACCTCAGGGGCCCCCCACCCACCAGCCAGATGGCTTCTGCAAGCAGGGTCACCTCAGGGACCAGTGGGTATGCAATGGATACCCACAGAGGACGCCCTGCAGGGGCACAGCCCTACGGGAGACCAGCCCAAGAGAAAGGGGAGCCAGCCAACACCTCAGCACTAGGGAGGTCCAGCATCACCAGAGCCACAGAGACAGAGGGGGGCCTCGGGAGGAGTCTGCATCCCACAGGGCAGCAGTGCAGGCCCCTGGATGACCGCAGCAGTGCTCAGCCCTGTGCCCGCGCTGGGTGCACACTCCCGGGCATGCGAGCAGCCAGGACCACGGCACACCGCAGCCGAGGGAGAGCTCCTGACCTCAGGGCTCAGCTCTCCTGACATGCGGCTCCGGGACCCTGGTCCCAGGGCTTCCAAACAGAACCAGGTGGCCCACGCGTCCCACGTCACAGGGCACTCCCCAGCCACTGTGGCTTCAGCCAGGACAGAGCCCCCAGCAAAGCTCCATGATGCCTCTCACAGCTCCGCAGCCTCCCTCCGATGACAGAGCCCAGGGTTCCCTCGACGAAGCAGTGCTGAATGCCACTAGGCTATGCCCACCCCAGCGAGCACTGGAAGTCAGAACGAGGGACATGGCAACACCCCACGGGCTGGCGAGACTTCCCACTTAGCTGGGTGTGGTGGCACACGCCTGCAATCCTAGCACTAGAAAGGCTGAGGCAGGAGGACTGCTACAAGTTCAGCGTGAGCTTGGGCTACATAGTGAGCTCAAGGCCAGCCTATGGTACGTAGTGAGGCTCTGCCTCAAAAAGAAAACAGAAAACCCAACCCAAAACGGTACTGCACAGTAAACTTCCAGATCCACCAAGATCAGCTGTGTGCACAACCAGATTTCCTCCTGCACAGAGACAACAAGGACTTCTGCTCCCTTAGGAGCTAGGGCCTCTTGTCACCGCCTGGTGCCCCTGCAGGCACCAGGCATGGCTCCATTCCCAGGGGACAGGGATATCAGGTCCCAGGAGAAATCACCGAGGCCCAAGTGCCTTTGCCAGCACCTACTCTCTGCCCTCAATTCGGGAAACTGAGGCAGGAGATAGATGTAGCATACAGAAATCTGTGCTGAAGCACCTGGGGCCCCTGGACAAGGTGTGCTGCTCCGTCACCCTGGAAGTCAAAATGACAACAGCATCCCTTAGGGGCAGCAAGGCTGGAAGACGCTGGACGGTCGGGCAGCTATTCCCGTCCCACCGCCCCGTCCTCAGCCAGTCCGGGCTCTGAGTGGACGCCCCAGGCTGTGTCCTTGGAGGCTGGGGAGCTCGGTACCCCACGGATACGGCCTTGCCATGTGGCAGTGACTGTGGCTGAGAACGCTCACCCACGCACATGAAGTACAGCCACACGAGGCCCACATAAGTGTGCCACAGAATCCCACCAGTCTTTGAGGCCTTGAGGGACAGCGACTTCTTTATTTTATTTTGAAGAGAAAAAAGGGGGCCGGGGAGCTACGTCAGCGGCATGAACACCTGCCTGCCTGGCAAGAGCAAGGTCCTGAGCTCAATCTGTGGTGCTAAAAGCAAGAAAACAAGAAACAGCAAAAAAGAAAAAAGGAGAGAGAGAGAAAATCAAAACAAGCCAACAGGAGGGCAACGACAGTTAACGCATTGCCTTCTGTTATTTTTAAATTAGTTGCTCAGAGCACAGATCTCAGCATGTGATTGTCCAAACATTAGCACAAGCCTTTGAGTGGACTGAGAGGGACGGCAGCGTAGTACCTTACCTGTCCCTTACACGCACGTCCTTTCTCTCTTTTCTCCACTCCCCCACCCCCGTTTCTCTTCCTTTTGAAGTTCCCTCCCATCTCACAACTCTACTGCACGTTTCGGATCCCATTTGCTCTTCCAGCCTCTCCCACTCGGGAGACACCACTGCACTTGCCCGCGAGCACCTGGCTTGCTGCGCTTACGACTGTGCTCTCAGCTGCACAGCTTGCCTGTGAAAGTCTCCAGCTTATCCTCCTTTACGGCTGCGTAGTACTCCACTGTATAAAAAGACCACATCTCCCTTATCCATTCCTGGGTGGATGAGCATCTAGGTTTTACCCAAGATCTAGCTGCTACAAACTGCTGCTACAGACACGGGTGCACATATGTCACGGGACAGACTTCTTTTTTTTTACTTTATTGAGAAATGAATATCAATGAGACAGTTTCAAAGCTGATTAATAGGACAGTTTCAATAATGAATACACTGTACATTGTTATCTTCCTAGTGGTCATCCATAGTACAAGACGCAGACAGGATATCCTGTCCAAACGCTGTTAGTACACCTC
>NDGM011200590.1:0-10433 GCA_002564305.1 Octomys mimax | reverse complement strand
CTCTCTCTCTCTCTCTCTCTGTCTCTCTAAATAAATAAATAAATGTTTAAAAAAAAGAAAAATGTACTGAAATAAATTTAATGAAATAAGAAATAATGATTCTGCATTTAGAGAACATTTGGCCTATAAATGTGGGTATGATACTTAAGGTCCCAGATCTATGAATGATTTGATACATTTGAATTTTTTCTTGAAAATTCTGCATACTGCATGATAAAACTCAACAAATTTGAAAAAGTTCCAAAACTCATGCAAGAGAAGACCTCACGTAAGAGCTAAAGTCTCAAGAACAAAATGGGGAACATTTGGTATCAAAGAATAGTAGATTGAACTTTCCTCATCAAAAGTAATATTATGAAAAGGAAAAAGTTGGGCCAAAGACTGGGGCAAAATATTCACAACATACAGAATTGGCAAAGGACCTTGACTAGTTTCCTACTGTTACTCTAAGTAATAACCAGAAGTTTAGTGATTTAACACAGAAGAAAATACTAAAATGTATCATCTCACAGCTGGGCTAGCTCAGTTCCTCTATTGTATCTCTCCTAACCAAAGTCGAGGTAGCAGTGATCGTGGGGCCTTAGCTGGTAAGCTCTGTGGCAGAGGACAGCCCATTCCCAAGCCCGTTCTGGTGCTTGGCAGGATTCCGTTTCTTGAGGCCTTCAGGCTGAAGTCTTCATTTCCATACTGGCTGTCGGTCAGGAGCTTCTTTCAGCTCCTGTATTCTTTGTCACTTTGTCCCCTGTATCTGTAACTTAGCAATGGTGTATTGAGTCTTTCTCATGCTTCAAGTCTTTCTGATTTTTATTTCTCTTCTGATTTCAAGAGAGAAAGTTCTCTGCTTTTAAGGGCTTGTGTAATTAGATTGGGTCCACCTAGATAACTCTAGCTAGTCCTTCTGTTTCAAAAGTCCCTAAACTTCTATATATCTGCAGAGTGTTTGGCCTTGTAATGTAAAAGGCATACAGAATCCAGGGATCAAGCCATGAAGGTACTGGGTGGCCATTCCGCCTACTATAGACACATCCAGAATAGAAACATTACCTTTCTTTTTTCATTTTATGTGTTTGGTACAGGGTCTCACTATGCAGCTCAGACTCATAGTGGTCCTCCTGTTTTCAGTCTCCCCAGTGCTGGGATTACAGGCACCATCATGCCTAGATTTGGTTGCCGGCTCAGCGCTCCCTGGGCACAGGGCTGGCATGACATGTGGGACTGGGGATCAAACCCTGGTCNCTGTGCTTGCCAAAGCAGGTGCTTAGTCTGCTGAACTATTTTGCCTGCCCAGAAACATTACATTTTTTTATAAGAAAAAGACACATCAATTAGAGTGTTTCAAGGGCTAATATACTTAAATATTTTGATACAAACCTTAAATGAGTAAGCAAATGGAAACATCACCAAAAGCATCCACCATTAGAAAAATAAAAATTAAAAATCCAATGAGACACCACTTTACATTCACTATAATGATTTTGAACGTGTTGGTAAGAAAATAGAGTAACTGGAATTCTAATGCACTCCTGCTTAGAGTGTAAAATAACGCAATTGCTTTGCAAAACAGTTTGGCAGGTTCTTATTATGTTAAACTTGTACTTATCATGTGATTTAGTAATTCCACCCTCCCCCCAGGTATTTAACCCAGAAGAGATGAAAGCATATGTCTACTGAAAAAGGCTTGTATTTACATGTTCATAGAAAAATTACTCATAGTACTCAAGACCTGGAAAAAATCCAGACATCGATCCACAAGTGAAAAAAGAAACAGACTGTGGTAAATCAACACATTTCTACTTAGCCATAAAAAAGGAATGAACTACAGATACATGTGATTTCAATAAATCTCACTAACTTTGTGTTTTTTTGAAAAGACCCATATTTTTAAAAGTTGTGTTGTTTTATTTCATTTAAATAAAGTCTTTACAAAGAAAAAAAATAAAAAATAAAAAAATAAAGTCTACCAACAGGGAAAACAAATATTTAGCAGTAGAAGTTAGATGAAGGTTGAATGGAAGTGGTAATAAGAGAACTCTCTGGATACAGAATGCTCTCAGTAGAGTTGATTTAAAGGAAAAGAGTAACAAAGAAGTAGGGCTGGTCAAATAGCTCAGTGTATTAAAGCACCCACAAGCAGGAGGAGGAGCAGGAGCAGGGGCCAGGGGTTCGATCCCTGGGCCTGCCATGCCAGCCCTGCCCCCGGGGCTTGCTGAGACAGAAATTGAGACTGGGATTGGTGTTGCATTCCTGTAATCCCAGCACTTGGGAGGCTGTAAACAGGAGAATCACTATGAGTCTAACTAAGCAGTGAGACCCTGAATACCCTTCCATAAAATACAAAAAATAAATAAATAAATAAATAAATAAATAAATGGAATAACAGAGAAGTAACAGCCAAATTGGAGTCCAAGGTTGAGAACAATCTGTTAATTGTAGATGTAATAAATGTTTACCTGTTTTTCAGCTTAATAAATGAAGTCTGTGATATATCTCATGATTGTGAGCTTCCCATTTGCTTTCTTCTAATTATATATACTTATATATTCATGCATACATTTATGTAATATTTTTGAATTATTAACTAAAAATAAGTTCCTTTCTATTAAATCCATGATTGGTTACATTATCTATTATTCTCTTGTTTTAACTTATTAGTATTTATCCTAAATTATTTTTTCTGATAGTATTAACAAGTTTGATTTTTATTGTATGATTTTCTTTTGATTGTGTATGGATCTCTTTTTTCCTTGTGTTAGCTTGCTTCACCTTCATCTTTTATATTATATGTTACCTTGTCATTTTTAGATATTTATGTTTAAGTATATCTTAATAAATTTTATAAGACAGTTTAATTTTCTTATATTTATTATGGATGTGTACTTCTTCATTATTCAAAAAGATATCACAACTTAATGTACTCAGACTTCAAAATTTTGGGAAGATATAAGATTAGCCTTTTTTTTTTTTTTAATGGGGAATTGAACTCAGGACCCTGTGCTTCCAGGCAGACGTTTAATCTACTAAGCTATCTCCCTGGCCCTAAGATTAGTCTTAATATAAGATCTTTCTGGAACATTGCAAGTAATAAATATTTTATTTATTCATTCAACAAATATCAATTATGCACCTATGAATGTCCTACATTAAATTATGAGGCCGTGACAGCTGTTATTCTGACCTCTTACAAATTATTTTCTTTTTTTGTTTGTTTGTTTTTTTATGAGCAGAATATATTTATAAGGGAAAGAAAGCTCCTGTCTGAGAGAGGGACAGAAGGGGGGCCCGAGCATGTTGCCCCCCAAAAGTGCATTACTGTTTTGTTTTTTGGGTTTTTTTTCAGTACTGGGGATTAAACTCAGGACTTTGCACTTGCCAGGCGAGCACTTATTCTACTGAGCTATCTCCCCAGCCCTTACAAATTATTTTCTAATGGGAGAAACATACAAAAAGGGATTACATAAATAAATCCAAACATTATACATAATGGCAGTAAGCTCAGATGTAGGATGGAGAATATTTGGCAAAAATTCCTCAAAAATGTTCTCAAAAGAATGAACATCAGAAGTGAAAGTTCTAGGGGCAGGAGAGATGGCTCAGTAGAATAAGCACTTGCCTGGCAAGTGCAAGGGCCTGAGTTCGATCCCTGGTTCCAAAAAAAAAAAAAAAGTGAAAGTTCTATAAGAATAATTTGCATAGTAAGAATATGTGGCCAAAAATTATATATATATATATATATAGTATTACAAGGATACATAGAGAGAAATATATATATTTAAGAAGCATATATAGAGTCTGCCCAAAAAATGCATACACCAGGAAAAGAAAAACTCATATAAATAGTTCAATACTAAATTCATTAAAATATCATGAGATTAATACAAGTTACCTTTGGCCTCTACAATGACAATAGGTGCTGAAAATGGTTGCCAGGAGCTTCCAGGCATTTATGAATATGGTGAACTGCTGAAGTGTGCATAGTTTTGACAAACTCTCTCTATATTTTTCCTACAGTGTGCATATGTGTATGTATGTCAACAATGAACAACTTGGAATGGAAAGGCATGTTAAAGATACTTTGCTTCAACGCCCTCGTTTTACTGAGGAAGAAGCTCAGATTCTAGGAGATGAGACCTGCCACATCGCATGGGCTCCTCATTGGCCTTTCTGATCAGCTCATTGGCAATTGGCGCAAAGAGCTACTATTTCTATAAACCCACTGTTTAAGCACTTAATGCTGACTTCCTAGAGACCAAACTTCTTAATATTTATAATTCAGGCATCTTATAGCAGCCTATGCAAACGAATAACCACAAGGCACATTAGATTCTCTAAAATGGTACTGGACAGGGTAAACTACCCACTAGTGATTCATTTTCCTAGAATCCAATAGTGCAATAAGTGGCCTGATGCTAAACACCCGTTGCTGACCACTGTGAATCCAGGTCAGATATTCTCAAAGTGTGAAGCTTTCATAAATGTACTCATGGAGATAAGTGAGTACTAAGTGTACTCACAGAGATAACTCTAGTTTAAAGCCTATGCAATTGTACGCTTATAATATGGAATTATGATATGCTCTATCAAGATACCTTTATTTTAATTATTTTATTATTTAAATTTTATTTATTCTTCTCTTATTCTGTTGTTCCATTCCCTGAAGTACAATAGAGGATGAAAGGCTCTTTTCATCAGAGGCTCCCATCCTCTAAGTGGAGTCTGTAGGAAGAATTTCACAGATGCATTCTTTTTTTTAAGGGAAAAACTTAGTCCTGCTAAATAAATGACCTTGGAGGTCTTGCTCCAGCATTTTCTCTACCATTCCGCTTTAGTCTGTTGTAAGCAATTGTGGCCGGGCACAGTGCTGCCTTCAGAGAAAGCCCACATGTTCCTGCAGCTGCCACTTCATCAGCCCTGGCTGGCTTCTGAGGCTTGTGCTGTTGGGGTTCAGTTTCTCTTTTATGTTGTTTTCCGTTTTTCCACAGTTTCACTATAGAATTGAACTTTGACATCATGTAAGCTACATCTCATTCTAATATACAACCTTAAGGCTGGCCAAATACCTCAGCGGATTAAAGCACTGCAAGCAGGCTCAGGGTTTGATCCTGGGTCTGCTGTGCAGTCCCTGCTCCTGGGGCACACTGAGACAGCCTTTGAGACTGGGCGTGGTGGCGTTCACTGCAATCCCAGCTCTTGGAAGGCTGTAAACAGGGGGATCACTATGAGTCTGATCTAGTAGTGTGACCTTGAACACCCTGTAAGCCCTCCTAAAATACAACAACAGCAAGAAAAATACAATCTTTGTAAAGACTTTTAAGCTTTTTGATGACATAGCTTGTTACTTCCCAGCGTGAAAAAGCCCCCAAATTTACCTGCATTGGTAATCAAATTCCAAGAAACTCCAGGGCTCTTGATCATGGATGCAAGTCATTTTCCATCTCATTTGTACTAGAATACAGAAGCAGGTGTGTGAGGCGGTGTGTCCTGAGGATGCAGCAGGAGCAACTGGAGCATGAAGGTGCCAGCCAAGGAATGTTAAAGAAGTGTTGGGCCAGTGAGATAGCTCAGCAGACTAAGAGCCTGCTTTGGCAAGCACAGGGACCAGGGTTCTATCCCCAGTCACAGATGCTGCGCCAGCCCCGGCCCCAGGTGCACTGAGCTGTGAACGAGTGCAGACCTGGTGGCGCACATCTGTAATCCCAGTGCCGGGGGCGGGGGCTGAAAACAGCAGGATCACTACGAGTCTGAGCTGCACAGTGAGACCCTGTGCCAAGTACATAAATAATAATTTTTAAAAAAAGTGTTGCTATCTTATTAGAGCACGTCTGCCCAATAACTGTCACTATGTAAAGGTAGGAAGTAGCATTTAATCAGAATGACATACATATCTTCACATTGACTTATTCACTAGAAGTAAGTTAGAGATTATAATATTACTAGCACAACCATGTCTCCCCTTTGAAATTTAATTGAGCAAGCGAAATATTTTTGAGAACTCTGAGATTCAAATCATGTGTCTACTTGGTCAAGTCATTGTAAGGCATTTTTGAGAATTGCACAAAGGTTTAAGTATTTGGGGATGTATTACAGCAGTTGGAAATTAGAAAAGAACCCAGATAAGTTGTGGGAACAAAAATGCAGGCATATTAATGGAAAAAAAAATCACATGGATTATAGCACTGAATTAATCATGGATTATAACAAAGGCTTCTAAATGAAGAGAACAATGAAGCTATAGAAATCAAGCAAAAAGCACTAGAGAGGAATAATCAAAATAGATGAATGTGGAATTGTAGATGTGAGTGTAGAAGAGTATTAGGTGGAAAATAAATTATAGCGCTGAGTGTTGTCAGGCAAGACTATTTGAAACACAAATACGTTAAATGCTGTCATAATGTATAGTTTCTGTTGGACCCATTGCCAAGATCCATGAATTTATAAAAATGCTTTATTAGAATAAGGTGGGTGAGGATAAGTCATTTAGTATATAATGGAAACCAGAACCAACCAATCATTCCTGAATCCTAGTGCATCCACCAGAATATTGTTCTCTTACAGGTGAGATCATTGCAAGTGTTAAATTCCAAAGCAGGCAAATGATACATCATTGTAAACCAATGAATATACATGAACAATTATCCTTTCATTAATAACTATAACAAATGATAATAACAGTGAATCATAACCATTAGGAAAATACTTTATTCAGTGGTCTTTTGCAATGACCATGGTTGAGAGCCATATGCTAATAAGACAAACATTATAAGCTACAATTATCAAATTTAAATATTTAAGAGAGTACCATTCTTCAAATTAGCATTTTGAATTATATGAAATAGAAAATTAATGATAAATTATAATACATAGTTGCTAATTATATGTTTTATATTAAAATGAAATATATTATTAATTCTATGATTAATTCTCTACCCACTTATTTAGAAATCCTTTAAAGACATTAACTTTCATAATTATCAAAGCAACTCTAAAATACAATAACTACCACTTTTGTAAGACATAAAATACACTGAAAATAACAACAATAAATTATTATTTTGATACTACGACTAATCTACTATTTGTTTTGTGTTTATTTTATGCCAAATTCTATAAAAAGAACTTTATATATCTTGTCTTCCTTTGGTAATCATTAACAAAACCCTGCTTCATACTATTATTCAAATCTTCCATTTGAAATAAATGAAACCGTCTATGGCCATACCACCCTGAACGCGCCCAATCTCGTCTGAAATAAATGAAACCATGAACAGTAAGCCAACATAACCAAGAATGCATGGTTCATAGTTTATGGGTAATAGCACTAAAAGTTGACTTGTTTGATACAACTACTTTGATTTATTTCAATGATATGGATTTTCTTTTTTTATATTTGTTATGGTTTAAATCTACAATATCCCCCCAAAACTTCTTTTGTCCAGAGGTTGGGCTTTTCAAAGGTGACTAGAACATGGAGGCACTACACTAATCAGTGGATTGGCCATTGATGAGTTCATAGGCATGGGTGCTGTTCAGCAGGCCACTTCTTGGTGGGTCCAAGCTACATGACTTTGGAGAATCTTTCTGTGTCTCTGTCTCTGTGTCTGTCTCTGCTTCCCTCCCTCTCTCCCCTCTCCCTCCTCCCTCCTCTCCCTTCCTCTTCCTCCTCTTCTCTCTTCCCCCCTCATTTTCTTCCCTCTACCTCCCTCTCTCTTGCACATCCTCTTTCTCTCCCTCCCTCCCTCCTTCCTTCCTGCTTGCCATGGGTTCAGCAGATGCCCCTCCACCATGCCACTTCTGCCTTGCAGCCAGCTGACTGACTATAGACTGAACCCACTGCCAACTGTGAGCCAAATAAGCCTCCTTCTCCTTTATTTTTTAAAGAGAATAAAAATTTAAAAAATTAGAAATGATACAGAATTTCACTAAACAAAATAATATAAATCCAACAATGGTTGTTATATTGCATGTTGTTGTCTTCAAGTTAGTTGTTCAAAGTATCAGATATAAACATGCAAAATCAATCAAAAAGTTATAAAAAAATAAAAAGGGGAGAGAGGAAGAAAAAAGCATTAACTGCTCTTTTCAATAGACCAGCAGAAGTCCACAGGAAAATTATCCAAGCTATCCTGTGTGTATACATATATATTTCTTCTCTTCTTCTTTCTTCTTTTCTTTCTTTCTTTCTTCTTTCCTTTCTTTCTTTTTCTCTTTCTTTCTTTCTTTCTTTCTTTTCTCCTTTGCCTCCTCCTTTAAGTTACATCTGTCAGGTATTTTGTGTCCAACAAGAGAAAACTGACCTTTACAGTACTGTAGAAACACTACAGAATAAAATTAGCCTCTTTATTGTAACATGTCCATGGTCACCTTGTCTTTTTCTTTCCACACTCATGCTTGGACACCATTGTGATCTCCCTGCCATCTAGACCCTGCCTCTCTTCCCAGCAAAGTGCTTGGGGGGTGGCGTAGACTCTGGAGGTAATGCAGACACAATCCTTTGGTTGATCTGACCACAAGACTTATTCAAAGATGGGCATGAGACTTTAGTCAACTCACTGGAATTACCTGAGGATTCTGAAATACAGATTCTTATTCTGTAGATGATGTAGGGTGTGGATCTGACACAGTGGCTACTCTTTTTTACAACAGGAGTACAAATGCCATGCACTGGAGAGTCAAGAAACCCTGCACAAAATTAGTTTGTGAAATCAAATACTACAACCCTGTAGTAGTAAAGTCAGTTTAGGTTGGTCTTTTCTTTGTCTTAGCCAGAAAACAACACCCTGTTAAACTCCCTTTCTCTTTGCTGTTTAGCACATCCCAGTCCTCTCTCTCTTTCTTCTATTTTCTAAAGGTACACTTCAGCTACAGTCTGCCCACCACCGCTTGTTCAAACTCCATCCTGAACTTGTGGCCCCAGGTCTGCAGAGAGAGAGGCTGGGTTGCATTGTCTAAGCTGCAGAGAACAGTTAAATCCTATAAGCAATTCTCACTGAAATCTGAATGGCAACTTCCCTGCTAGGAATCCAGGGACTGCGAGTAAAGGATCACCAACACTGCTCATTTATCCTAACATCTTTCCCAAAATTATTCTTTAAAGCAAGCCTTCTGCCCCTGACCCTACCTGACATTCTACTAATAGAAAGAAATGCTGGTGATCCGAATCCAAGTCTTAGACTTCATAGTTTCTCTGAAATCTGTGGACCAAGGATTGAAAAAGAAAATGAGGTCAAAATCTAGGTCAGGTACACTGGTCCCAGGTCCATAGGCTTAATCTCGGGCCTTCCCACATGGACGGGTCAGTAGTCAAGAATTAAAAATAAAATCAAATCTCCTCCAAGCATTTTAATACCCTGGAAAGAAAGATTTGCTAAAAAATCGTCATTGTTCCATGCCAGGAGTATCTATGGTAACCATTCTAAGTTGCTAACTTCACAGATAGTTATATGTGTCACCAGCAGACGACGGTGTTGCGCAGCCACTCCTTAATATTGTCTAGACACCTTTCCCTTGGATTTCCTTCAGCAAGTTCCCTGGCGTACTTGCCTCATAACTTTCCACTTCTCACAAGATGAGCCAGCTCTTCCAGCTCCGATTGTGGTACTTTCATTAGTTAAAGCCCAGCTTTCCCAGCAAACAGATTAGCATTACATTGGATTCCACTTCCTTGGGCTATTCTGACTGCACAAATGTTATTACTCTTTCAGAGCGAAGCTTAACTTTATTGGAATGTCGTCCTCTGTGGCTCCCCTTAGTTCACTTTTTGAAGATACAAGCATTTCGCAATTCAGTGACGCTTCGGGGGCTCACAACAGAGTGCTGGTCCCATGACATTCAGACAGAAGCTATCAAAAGACAGAGGGGATTTTGCCACCACTGCCCAAGTAAGAGGATGGAAGGAAATGGGGGGAGAACTTTGGGGTGCAATTCTTCCTCACAACTTCCAGAGGAGTCATTATTGGGTGTGTCATTTGCAAACTCTGGATTTTATTGTAAATCATGGATGATGTCTTTTATAAATGTTAAATTCATGTCTGGTGTCCTTTTCCATGCAATGCTCATGCATCTTGGTTCTGACAAACACACCTTCCTTTTATCCCACCAGGCTGAGCGTCGGTAATAGAGGAATGGCATTCCTTCGCAGCCTGTGTTTTCTCTATGCATTGTCCACTTGTTTGCAAGCAGCTCTCTCATTAAACTCTTTTCAAGTGATTCCAGTTGTCACTGTTACCCTCTAGAGAGATGGAAACTGCTTCATATGACACAATTGTGTAAAGGCTTTTCAAATCTCAGCGCCTTACATTCAGAATATGGCTAGCTTCATAAAATATGCATTGTTTAAAATGAAAAGAGTATTGTACACTATAATGTGTACCTGGCAGAAATGGTATGCACACTCTTACGACACTTCTTGACAGTCAGCCAGGTATGAGCAACGTACT
>NDGM011200583.1:0-26925 GCA_002564305.1 Octomys mimax | reverse complement strand
GAAACTGTCTTGTTGTTATCTTTCTCAATAAAATTAATGAAAAGTAAAAAAAAAAAAAGAAAAGAAAAGAAAAAAAAAAAAAACAGCTTCAGAAGCATTTTGGTTCTGATTTGATGAGAAAGGCTATAACACTTAGGCTCTTATTTACATGTATCCTTTTGGTGGGACAAATATAAATCTAGCTCCTGTACTTGAATTAGTAAATCCTACAATGGTTGATTCTTAAAGGTAGAAATTATCCCAAATATGAGCCAAAGAAATCTGCTCAGGGTTACTAATGCTGACTTGCTAGGATTCGCTCTGATCCTGGACAAATATCTTGCCTATTAGGTACCCTCTGCCCCAGACTGCTGTGTGGGTACTGATGGTCACTTTCCTTCTGTGACTCTTTTCTGACTCATTTCTCACTGATTTCAGGGGTTCACCTTGCCGTGCCCTTGGATCTTCACTGTGCCCGGGGTGGCACAAAGAGGAGGTGGTTGGCCTACACTCAGGGGAGCAGAGCTGCCATCTTTATGGCTCAGGCTGGCTGCAGAAAGCTCATGCTTGTCTCTGCCTATCTTATTTTATTTGGACCCCAAAGATTCCAACCTAAAGGATCCCTTATGTCAAACCATGAACTTCTGCATTTGACAAGAGAAAGCTGCAGCTCATTGATTGATTCATAGACATTTACTGAGTATGCAGCATGTGAAAATCTATCTGGACAACCAGGCAATTCATGAGTCAGAGCTGGGATTATAGGAATTCTTTGAAGTTCTTTTAGGAGCCCATTACTAATACTTACTTTTATATGACCAAGTTTGTCTCTCTTTATTGTCACAGACAATATTGGTGACCACAAAGGTACATCTGAAGCTGCCTATCCCTAAAAATGATTCATTCCTCTTCCCCCTGTTTACAGATGTGTTCCTAACTGCCTCATCTCCAAGGCCAGCTGCTCAGAAATAACATCTTTTTCTCCCACGGACCTTATAAGACATCCTCAAAAAGGTGAGGCATTTAAATGTGTGTCTTCCTCACTTTGTGTTTTCACATTGCTTTTGCAAAATACAGGAAGAGCCAGGAGTTACATACAAAGTGTGCAGGTTGCCTTAAATCCAAACACATGCAATAACTCTGGTTCAAAGCAAGGATTGTCTAGGTTGGGAGAGAAAATAGAGGGAAACTTATGAGATAATGCTTGAGACAGATTGTCAATAGCGTGTGGCAAGGGCCATTTCACTTGCCCAGCTAGGCTGTTTGGAGCAGAATTCTGATTAAAGAAGACATTCCAGGAGGGGCTGGTGTGGACCGTGCACCTGCACAGCATGTTGCTCAGGATGAATAAGTGGGAGTTCAGGGTCTGAGTCTGGGAATGACTTGGAGCTGTCAAGGGAAGGCAGGGTGGTGCCTCCCGCCTGCTAGACCTGCTCGCTGGCTTACCTGGACCAACTTACTGCAGTGATCAACAAAGCCCATAATTCTAAGAAGACAGAGCTTTTTATCAGTTGCAGGGCACAGAAAAGCTGAGATCTAGAAATGGGCCACCTTCCTTCCTATGCACTGGACTGTGGATGTCCTGTCACTATGCAGTTGGTGTTTTCCAACTCCTCCTGTTGCTTATCAAAAGGAAACACGGGCAAGAATTCTTCTAGCAGAAATGTCTGAGATAAAAGTATTTGAGCTAAAATATATGTGACTGTGGATATCACTGGGTGCCACTAAGGAAATCATCAGTTGCATCAGCACAGGGCCTGACACACGGGCCCACTGTGCCAGGGTTGCCCGTGAGGAGGACTGCCCCAGGCCCAGCCTGTCACTTCCCTTCCTACCTCTCCGGCTGTCTCCACCCTCATGCATTTCCTTGGTTCCTCCTCATCTTACCCATAACTGCAGATATTTTAAGGGCCATCTAAAAAGATATACTGAGAAATCTCAGTATTGAGCGGACACTGCCTGGGCACCCTGATTTAGCCCCATGCTGGATGTGAGGCTTGGTTTGGGGCTTTCTGCATGGGAACAGTGTTTACATCCACAAGCAAATGCTGCTTCACTGGGGCTTGAATGGCATCTAATCGATGCAGCAGGGGCAGCTCACTGTGGACACTACCAGCCTTTTCAGCTGTGTCTTTGTGGCCACTTCAGCTGTACTTCTCAGCAGGACCACCGTCCTTAAGGATGACTTCTCTCAGGGTGTGTCTGTGTCAGTGGGGCTCAGAGTGGCCAAGTGCCTTTCATGGGCCCTTCCCTTGACCCAGGCCTGTTTTCTTCATCTACTAAATTCCATAACTTCTATCAAGCCTTGACTGTTCCTCATCCATCTCTTGGGGTCTTATAGAGTGGCAAGCAAGGCATGTGGAGCTGTTCTACTTTAGAGAAACCAAGTGGTCATTACCTTGAGTTCTCCAGAGGAGACGGGGCCTTTCACTCAGTACCTCCTGGAGGACCATTCAAATAGAAATGAAGTTCTAGAATTTCCTGGACAAGACTTCTGGTGGTGCTTCAATAGCTAGGCATTCATTCATTTCTCTTACATGCCATTTGGTCCTGTGTCTGATAGGTCTCAAGCTGTTGACCCTAGAACCAAGCTTGGTGTTTGGAAGAAGACATTCCATAAGTTGCCACCAGAGCAGGCTTTTTCTGGAGATACCTTTTCAGAAGGTGCAGTGTATGTGGCCATTATAACTGGAATGAATCCTCAGGAGCTGATGAGATTCCACCTCTGGCTGGGCACCAGGCCATGGTGTGTCCTGGGAACCCCACTTACTTTAGGGGTATCTAGGCTCCTTTACATCAGCTCTTCAAACCCTTGACCAGCAGTGGCACACTCCAGGAGCACACAGCTTCACTGATGAACGTGGACACAGGCTGCTGAGCCCTCTGAGGCCCCTGTGGAAGTACCTGCTCCTGGTGTGATCCAAGTTCACCTGTGCCAGGGTGCAGGGGCAACACAGACGCCCATGGGTTTGCTGGGAAGAAAGGCAAGAGGCAGCCACTTCTGGAGCTGAGAAGGGAAATTAGGACAATTTATTATTTCCCTGTTGCACTGAGTAAATAGACTTCAAGATAAATTATTGGTGCCTGCAGCTTGCTTGATGCAAAACCCATAAGTGAAAGCAGACTTTAATGAACATATGCTGGCCTGCCCTCCCTTCTCACTTCTCGTCTGCTATTAACTTTCTATGCACTCGGGAACCTTTGGCTCTTGGCCTAAATAATAGAAGAATAATTAGAATAATTACTGGAGAAGTCCAGGTCAAATATCCAAGGATCCTTTCTTAACTGCTTAGTTATCTTTATTTTTTTAAAGAAATTTTTCAAACTAAACAAATGCTGCTGCTTGCCATCTAAAATATTTATGCTATAGAAAATAAAGTCATTGCTTTGTATATCAGCAGAGATTCAAAATAAATAGCCATAGCAATGAACGAGTTCTGTGTCCATTCAAGTATGGATGAAACTTTCTTTTATGGCTTAGAATTTGTTTGTGATGGTTTTTTGTTTCCAAGTCAGGCTTCTGCAGGGTGGACCCAGAAGGTGGAGTTCAGATGAATCCACCTTACCTGAGCAACTCAAAGGCGTGGGGACACTGGTCATTATTTTGCTCTCCACTTAACTATTCTTGAAAGAGTGAGACAAAACAACCTCAAGTCTAAATGTAGGCTCCCTCACAGAGCCATTGTCTCCCAGAAGGAGAAAAGGAGTGTCTAGGAGGACACTCACTGTGGAAAGCCGTCCTCACAGCCTCAGTCCCTCTCCCTAGGTGTCTGGCTGCAGCCCCACCAGTGCAGAGGAACTTGGACGCTGCCATAAATACAGCTAAGATTCGATCTCAGTGCAGTTTCCCAATCATTGCTGATCGTCCTGCTGTTCTGCTCTGGCTTCACTTCCTCAGCTACAAGAGCTACACAGAGGAGAGGCACATCTTAGTAGTCAGGGTTGGACTTGAATCCCAGCCTCAGACTAGGTAAGTCTGACTCCCTGGGCACGGTTGCCACTGGCCTGCGTTGTGGCTATTTCCTTATTAGTAACATGGGGATGATAATATCCAGTTCATCTAGAGTCTGAGGAGTTTAGGTATTTATCTGACACAGAGTAAAGGACAAGTCATGTTAGCATATTGTTCTGGTGCGGTTTCCGAGTATTGTAGCAATTAATTTAGACAAAATAAGACAAAGGGAGGAATAAGACAACCGTCTCTGTACCTCAAATGGGCAATAACCATTTCTGTACCTCAAATGGGCAGTACCTTTGTCTCAAGCCATGCCCTGTCTTAATGGCACATACCAAAGCTCTGGTCTTCTTTCTCTCTTCCAAGCCCAAATTTAAGTGGAGTGATGGAAAGGGAGCTGCAAATGACTTATTTTCTTTCAAACATCATGAGACAGGTGATTACAAACTCCCACCAGAAGACACACATCCTTGCCACAGGAAGATGCTGAAGACCGGCCTACTGTGCTTGCCCTTGAGAATCAGTCCCTGGAAGACCAAGGAACTACAAGGGAATGTTTTGATTTTGGGTGGCAGGTGTTTGGGGCAGAAGGGTTTGCAATAAAGGGGTACTATATATATACCTCACCTCTACCACACTGGCTGTGTTGTGTCACTAATGCTTGTGGACCAAGAATGCCCAGAAACATCCCTGTGTTGATTGTAATGCTTGGAAGACTAGCTGTCCTTATGGATGGAGCTACCCTTGGGTTGCGAATGATCCCAGCCAAAAGCTCCTGTTGGATGCTCAAGTGCCACCTGGAAGGTACACATGCTCTGTGTGGTCACAAGTGAGTGATGGCTAGCACAGCCTGCTTCCACACAGGCAGGCAGCCACTCAGCCTATCACTACAGTTTTTAAATATTCCTCCTCCTCATTTTTCGATAATTAATAATATGCATCAATAATGCTGCACTTCAAACCTGATTCTACTATCAACTTGACAGACTCTCACAGACTCTCTATGAGTTTGTGTCTACACTAAGACATTGGGGACTCTGGGAAAGCGGTGTTTGGAATCACTCACAAGTTTTCCTTTAGTTGTCTGGGAGCCCCAGACTAGCTAGGAGTTTTGTTTCTTACATCTTGTATGCCCAGAGCAGGTAAGAGCAGCTCAAATATTAGTCCTCACTGCCTTGGATGGGCTGCATCCTCCCACAGTTCGAAGACACCGATTAGTTTTCAAGGTTAATAAGATGATGGGTTTCTAGTCTGAAATCTTCATGTGCAGGAGTTTCCCCCAAATTCCTCATCAAGACCTGCTTACTCATGCGGATGGCACTCCGGCTCCAGAAGCCTGGCATGCAAACCACCCTGCACCTCCCTGTGTGGGAGATCCTCAATGGGAACTTATTACCAAGCTGTCATTCTCCCGTAATTATCCCCAGTCAGGACGCCTTCAGTTGTTTCCATATCATTTGGAATGACACAGAGTAGATATTACCCTTGTCTGTGTATTGTGCACAGCAAGCTTTGCGGGCAGGACTCATCCATTTGCATTTCGAAAGAGGCAGAGGCCTGACAGAGATTTTTTTGAGCTATTATGAAGCACTTATTAGTAGAAATTGAACCAATCCATCCCCTCATCATTTCCTTCCTCATAATCATTATTTCTACAAATTCTCTGCACCTTCCAAAAATTCTAGGGCATGCTGTCTAAAAAGATCACTGCTGCTGAAAGCATTACTCATTTGGGTGAATATAGCTCCAAATGCTAACTCTTCTTTCCTTAGTATTTCCTGATGATCATGGAAGAAAAACCAAAGGGAAAAATTGTTGCTCTATATGATGTTAAAATGTATACCCACATGTATGCATGCATTTGCATGCGTGTGTTGTATCTACATAAAATATAAGAAATGATTATCATGTGTACGTACATAAATGTTTGTGGATAAACGTATGTATACATGCGTGTACCTATGTGCATATACATACAGGGTGCGTGTATGTATATACACATGCATGTGTATTTTAAACAATGAGACAGTGAGTGAAAGAAATCCTGCTGTTCATGATGTGTTCAAATGTGCCTTCAAAAGAAAATTACATATTAAAATAAGCTCGATCTGGAAGCAGAGAAAATGTAGGGGTTGGAATGTACCCAGCTGCTCTGTATTCAAATACTTGCTTTTATAATTAGTCATTTAGGTGCTGTTTAAAAATACCTCAATGTCAGCTGGAGAATCAGATTCCCCACTTGCTCTCAGAACAGGGAGAGCACAAAGCACCTTTTCAAATCTAGCCCTATCCCTCATTTCTACTAGCTCCTTTTGTACTTTATGTTCCACTGGTTCAGCCTTTCTGCTTCTTCTCACTTTCTTCTGGTCCATCTCTGCCTTGTAGGTGTAGAGTCTTCAAGCTGGGCCAGGTACAGTTGCCCCCATCATGAGCTTCTTTTGTCTTCCAAGGCCTCTGTGTTAACCAAGAGACCAGAGAGGCCCTATTTGGCTTGGCTTCTTCTCCTTTTGAGTCCCAGGAAATAGTACAAGGTCTAGAGATTTCCACCATCAGGTCGGGCGCACATCAGGTTTGTGGTTTACAGCCCTTTCTCCATGTCTTGGAACTTGCCTTTGTTCTGAAGGGCACTGGAACTAATTCTGGCTCTGCATGTGGGCAAGTCCCCCCTGGCCCTGCAGCAGTCTCCTGGCTTAGCCTCCTTTGTGCAAGAGCCTTCAGGGAAGACTTGGGATGACCAGCCTGTCCTTCTGTACCCTCACCAGAGAACAGTCCAGGGGACCAGGGGATTGCATGGCACTGCTCCCCAGGATTGCCTTTTGCTGGGGCTCCACGGGCAGGAGAGGCTGGCCAGTGGGATAGCCATTCTGTCCCTACCAGAGTAAAGGAGCTGGAGCAGGGATTCATAAGGATATTCCCCACAATGCCCTGGGGAACTTGCTATGGAACGTGGAATTAAATTTGAGTATCGTCATCATTATCCATTATTATTTATTACATGCCCACTGGTAGACCTGCATGCTCTGCGTTTAATGTTTCCATAAGACCTTATTTGTACAGTTCCCACCAGAGTCCGAAATTTCAGTCCTCATCCAAATCACCTTCTATGTGACGCTTTAGTGATTTTTAGATTCTTGGCTTAAACCTTTCTAGCCTTTCATTTTGCTGTGTCTTTATGCTTTCATGCAGGTGTTCTGGCGATCTTTTTAAATGATGACCAAAATGTTCCAGTCTTTCTTTCTTTTGTCCTTTCTATTCCCTTTCCTTGTGGGTTAATGTCTCTTTCTCCTACCTCAGACAAACCGTGTGGCTGGAAATTTTGTCTTTACTTCTTCTTTCTGTTTTTCTATATTGAACACATCTGCTGAGGGGCTTGTGTTCTGTGGGGGCACAGGAGTCACAGAGCACTGGGACTTCTCATTCCTACTATACAGAATGTCCTGGGGCTGTGGTGAGCTCCACCTAGGAAAATGACACAGAACTGGGGTCAAGGGGAAGCAACTTCTGACAAGCCACTAGGGCAGTGTCACCTATCTGGAGTAGAATTTACCTGGGAGGCCTTTCGCTTGCTTCCCATTCCTGTGCACTGCTATCTGCAGCTGTGTGCAAAATTTCTAGTCAAACTTGAGTAAATTAGGCTTAACGTGAACCAATAACCATTTCTGAGTTCATTAAAGAGTTCACGGACACTGTTTTATGGACCTCTATTGTATAAAGGAATCCTCACTGCCTCACTCTAAGCTTCCTGAAAATATAAATGCCTTTAACAATATGACCCAAAAGCACATATTTATTAGAGTTTGGTGGTAGACTGATGCCAGGATATGCTTTGAGATACAATTTCCTTACCACTTAAAAAATTTCTGCCATCAGGAAAGGAGAGTGTGAAGCTATACCACCATTCTTCAGTTTCTGTCTTTGGCAAACTTAGTCTAAATCAACCAAAGACAAGTGACTGCAAATTATGCTGAGCTGCAGCAAGGTAAGGTCGGTGCGGCCCCGTTCCAAGGACCGTTTATCAAACACCATAGCCTGACTTTGCTTTCTTCAGATCTGATAGATCACACGATATAAGCGGGAAGGATTGAGGCATCAAACAAACACCCCCCTCCATCACTTTTTGGGAATGAAACGCAGAAGAGAAACCCTTCTCTGCCCTAGTTCTGTAATCCTCCTAAACTACAGCTGCCCTTGGGAGCGCTACACTCTGGCTTCAGAGAAAAAGAATTAGTATTTCATTTTCTAAGACTGTCACACCCTACCTTAATGAGCACTTAAAAGAGATGAATGTGCTGGGAACGAAAAGATTTATTTGAGATATTTAAATAATCTCTCTTAGCTATAACTAAGCTGACACACTCAGTTCTCAGAATATTTTTTCTGTTATTTTTGATAATGCCCAATAGAAGTTTGCGCTTGCCCTGCGTTTATGTAGAGTAAACCTCATCTGTTGGCACTTGTAAGAGAAGTGATGAAAATAATTCTGATTGCAATGCCCCAACCCCCCACGACAATCAGGTCAATTAAGATATTTCATTACCTTTCCCAATGTAAACAGCTAAATAAATATCTCATTAATTTTTTGAAAAAAAATTAATAGTACAACAGATCTTCCGTACTTTACAGCACACTAAAAATCCTTGTGAGAGTTATGGGGCCGTCCGTTACAATCAGCCATGAAGTACATTACAAAGGTAATGTGGGTTTAAGAAGGAACTACTGCAGAATGTATATTTTCATTATCAAAAACGTTAAGCCATTTATCCTGAGGAGTCAGAATAATCATTAATGGCTGGGAATTTATGGTGCCAGATCTTAAACTAATGTGAATGATTCCAGGTGTTACTAATGGTTCCAGTGAAATGTGCCAGCATCGAAGACTTCTACTAAATCTGAGGTAATAGTCGGACGCTTAATCTGGACAGATGAGCAGCAATTTAACTGACACATTGATTGGATTCTGTAAGCTTAAATGGCACCCATTGTGAAGGTACACGGTCAAACAGCAATCCAGAGGGCGACTTAGAAGTCATTCTCTTTCCAGGGCCCCAGCCCTGGGTGGCAAAGCCTGTGTTGAGCCTACCAGCAAATGATGCCATTTTTACTGGCACTGTTACTTGATGTACTCAATAACAAAGTTTTAAATTCTCCTGGCAGCTTGTGATCCTTTTCTCAATTTTATTTTTAAAGAAAGATTCTTTGATTTAATGTTCTTCCAGTCCAGGGGCAAGCCTCTTCGTGGAATCTGCCCAGCCAGGTAAATAGTTTGACTGATCCCCACCCCTATACTAATTTAATGCTTTTGTATGAATCAGCTTGTCCAGGTACAAGCCAGAGGACTTCCTGTCATCTCTGCCCTAATTTCACATCTGTGCCTATCCTGTTGGAGGTTTCCAGTGGGTGACTTTCTTTTCTTTCTTTCTTTCCTTTCCTTCTTTCTTGATTTATGTACTTTGAGGGTCTCACTATACAGCTCAGACTTGTGGTGATCCTCCTGTTTTCAGCCTCACCAGCACTAGGATTACAGGCATGTGCCACCACACCCAGACTCAGTCACTAGCTCAACACGCCAGGGGGCAGGGCCAGAGTGACATGTGGGACAGGGGGTTGAACCCTGCTCCCTGTGCTTGCCTAACCAGGCACTTAGTCCACTGAGCTATCTTGCCAGCCTTTGCCAGTGGGTGACTTTGTATGATCAAAAATGAGGAAAGCATTTTCTGATCCCAAGTCAGAATCAGGGCTGGAGTAGGATCTCTCTAGATGTGCCGGATGTGGGCTGCCCTGGCAGGGCAGGTGCAATACGAGCCCCTCCCAACCACTGCTCTCCTGCTCATTAACAGTGGCTGCTGGTACCGTGAGACCCACTCCCCTGAACACGGACATTCCTGACTGTTGTCAACATCCTTTGAAAGCACATAAAAATAAATTATCCATAGGTTTACCTGTCGGGAAGATAGATTCGGTGCATCCGACTGTTGCAGGCATTCCAAATGACAGGGGCGCCTATCATGTTCCCGTAATAGGGTCAAACAGCTGGACGGGGATTTAACTCTCAGCAAGGCCAGAAGGGCCGAGCACTTGTAGGGGAGGATGAATGGAGTGAGCAGAGGCAGCGGGACCTGTTTATTACAGCGTTTTTCTGCTTCACTGCAGACCTGTAATGATCGCCATGGAGCTGGATTGACGGTTGCCCTCTTGCGTCGAGCGCTTTGCAGAAAGCGGGTGAAGGCAGAGCAGGCTGCCTGCTGACCCTTCGCTCTGGCCCATCAAGAGTTCAATTTACTTCTCCTGACAAGTGGCGACAAGCGGTGCTGGCTGCCTTTGATTGGTCCATGTAGGTTAAATAAAAATTGGTTTAATGAATATTTCAAAATGCCTTGTCTGGATCAGATATTTTAATTATGGGACATGCATTCTGTTTGTGGAGGGGGACCCTTCTCCTGCAATGCCTTTCATGGGTGTCTGTGGGGTCTCTGGCTTCAGAAGAAAGCAAAAAGGTAAGACGGATGAATTGGGGTGTGTGTGTGTGTGTGTGTGTGTGTGTGCATGTGTGTGTCTGTGTGCATGGGTGTTGGAGAGGGGAGATGGGAAAATGTGGCTGGGAGCTTCCACAGAATGTGTCCTGCTAGCACATGTCCTCTGTGAGGTCAGACTTAGGCCTGTTTGCTCTGCTCCATGAAAATATATAGCACTCCCCTTTTACCAGGACGGGGGAGCCATGCAGGTACCAGCTGGGATGTCTGCTGCCCTCATGGAGTGCAGAGAATGACAGGTGGGCAGGAGTTTGCCAAGATAGGAGCAAGAGGACACAGGTGAGCAGGATTAGGGACGAGCGGCCAGAGCTCCTCTCTGCTGATCTTGTCACCAGCACTTCCCTGGTCCTTATGCTGATCCCTTTATACCTGATCCTTCCTGGTAAATGGGTTCTCAGGGGCACAAAGAGGAGCTGCAGGGGTGCTACTAAACCAGAAGCAAAGCTGAACAAGAACTCCAAGACCTGCTCTTACATCACAGAAAATGGAGCCGAGGTCGCCCTTCAAATCACGCACTGACTAGACTGTGGGTACGCAGCTTCTCTGCTTTGGGTAAAACACCTTGAAGCTCTCTGAAGCAGCAAGTCAGGGAGTCCAACACATTCAAGAGATGCAGAAGATCTCATCAAGCTCTTGTGGCACAGAAGGTGGTTTGTTACAGTTGTTGGGATGATCATTCTATCTGTATGACAAGAACTAGAATTGTATCTTCAAGTAACAACACAGACATTTCATTTCCTGTTCTTGTTGCAAATGCTTCCTTTCTATGCCATCGCCTGCCCCAATAACATAACATAAGCAGTGGCAGATTAGAATGGAACGTTGTAGAGTCACCTTATAAAATGCGTTTGCACTGGGGGAAGAACATTCTGAGGCTGCCCCTTTTCAGCACAGTGCCCAGTAGTTGCTAGGGATTCTTCTTGTTACCTTTGGTACCAAGCCAAATTCGCCAATACAAAGCCCCTGGAGACTCCACAGGTACTGGCTTCAGAGCTCTTCCCAAGATGGTGGCCATCTCGTCCCTTTGAGAGCAGAAACTTGCCTCAGGGCTCTTTATTGGTTCCTGGAGGTTGTGCTTCTGTGATCACATCTTCTGATTCAGATTTGGCATGAAATTATAAGTCATGCACTTCAAGCAATATTGCTGTGGGTAAATCGGACTCTTGAAATCCTCACATATTCTTGGTGAAATTTTAAACGGAATGCAAATTTTCAAGCACATATTTGGCAATACTGAGAGAAGGATGTGCACCTATCTTATGGCCCAGTATGGGGCCACTGTGCTAAAGGGACAGAATCCTTGCAGGGTTTTCTTTTTTGTTGTTGTTGCTGTTGTATCAATGGGGCAGCTTAGGTGAGGTTGAGGTGCCATCTAAAACAGTACAACTTTACCCACAGAGGTATTCTCTGTCCTATTGATATGGACAGGTGCACAAGATGAAGAAATCTTTAAAATTGTACTGCTCTGTGAAGTAAGGATTGAAGTAGCATCTCCCATACGATGTATAGAACTTAAAATTAGATTCCTACCTAAAGCAGTGTTTGAAGATGTGTGATTATGGAAAGCGGAAAGTAAAGTTGCACTGATTGAGCTGGTTGTGGGGTTGGGGGAAGAGGAGGAGTATAACTATAAGGAGGACAGAAGCATGCTTAGATAAAGTGAAATAAGAACGGCATGTAGTGTGAATGGTGATGGCATCAAATGAGTGGTAGGAACACAGACATGACTAGCTCAGTTCTAGCCACTGGAGAAACAAAACAAAGACAAGTGAGTAGGTGGACATAAGGAGCATCCAGCATGTCACCTCACAGTCAATAAAGGAGACACGAATAGACCTGATGCTTCCGTCTATGAGCAGCCTTGGCATCAAGTAGAGCCAGGCCTGTCTGCACATAGCGCAAGCCCTGCAGCCTCACCACGGTCTGCAATCTTAGCATACTGTCAGAAGTTGCTAATGAGCTGCCATCAACTACTTAAAATTTATTCTCACTTTTTAGTAGTATAAAAATAAATATAACTGCTAAAATTCTTCTAAAGCTGTAGCCAGATGTCTAATAACAGTGAGACCCTCCCACCCCTATCCCCAGAGGCCTTGCCAGGAATCACTGCACCAGCTAATTCTTATGTACCTTCATAGTTCCTGGACATGTGCTCCTATGCAGGTGACATCCTAATATTGGGTACAGGCAGCTTACACATGGGCAGTACTGTGTAATTGATAGAGAATGTTCCCTAACAATGCTATAAACAGTACACCTCACTGTCATTCCAGCCTTCATCACTGGACGGCTATCTTTTCTCTGTGCCGGAGTCTTCCCATGGGCTTCTCCTCTCCCTGAGTGTCTCTTCCCTCCAGTCCTATTGGATTAGGGCCACCTTTGTGACCCACTCTTAACTCAGTGACCTCTGCAAAGATTCTAGTTCCATAAATGGCCACATTCACTTTCCTGAACTTCACCATATCTTCTGTGGGGCAGCACTGAGTCCACAACAGAAGGTTTGCGTTCCAGGCTGTGCTCCGATCACCGCTGTAGAAGGAGCGGACACCATTTCTCTTGCTGCTTTGTTCTTTTAGTAGCCCTTCTGCCTGTCTCACAATGAGGATACAAATCCACATTTTTATTCTATTAGGCAGTTCTCGGTCCACTTGGTCAGAAGTGGAGGCCATGGGGAAATCAGATAAGATACCCCTCTTCAGGATGGCTACAGTGGATGAGATGGTGGTCTGGTGACACTAGTCATCATGGTGTCCTGGTCTTTTCTGTATGGATCTCTGCTGATCCATACAAGGGTGCTAGCTGTGCTTGGCATTCCCTGGCCTTTTTCTGGTGGTTCTGGGTATTTTGCTGGCCCTGGCTACCTTGTTCTATCTATCAAAAGGCAAGCCAGCCTACCAGAGGAACTTGAAAAGAAGGGAAAAACTGCCGTTCTCTGCCAAACTAAAGCTGTTCATTCCATGTTTCCATTTACTCTCTAGTCTGTCACAAACCAGAAGAGAACTAAAGCTAAATCTGAATGTAACACATTTACAGTATAATTAGTTCCCACACTGCCCAGAATTATACTTTCACTGACCAAAGCATATTCTGCTGTGGTGACAGACTCTCTTTTGTTGGACATCAGGCTTTTTCTTTTTCTTTTTTAAATTTTATTTGGTACAGTGTCCTACTACATAGACGCACAGTGATCCTCCTATTTTCAGCCTCCACAGTGCTGAAATTATAGGCATGTGCCAGCATGTCCCATTCTGGCCTGCTCCTGGTATGGCATGTGGTACCAGGGAAGGAACCTGGGTCCCTGTGCTTACCTAAGCAGGTGTTTAGTCCTCTGAGCTATCTCACTGGCCCTAGTCTTTTTCTTTTTGCACTATTACAGATATACCACAAGGAACAAACTACATGCTGAGTTGTTTTAAAGTTCTTTTTCCCCCCTCAGAAGAATGCTCAGAGTTGAAACTCCTAGGTCAAAGGATGTTACATTTCTATGAACTGAGACACTGTCGTAGAATAATTCAGAAGGGTGTGCCTGAACTGTCAGGTCATGTGCCACATGGAAACAAACCATTCTTCCACACTTTAAACAGCATCAGATGCCACCACTTCTTTTGGTTAATGTAGTCAAACCAAATAAAAACCACCTCATTTGCCCTTTCCTTACTTCTTGATTTGAACAACTTCGCCAGGAAGGAAGATGCCTTTGTGGGCCACCTAAATGTCTGTGGACTGAATAAATGGCAGATATGAGTAAAGGAGTCAACTTTAGTTTTGGTCCCCAGCAATTCACATTGGGTGTGGTGGATCCAGTGAGATGAACCAGAGAGCAGGCCAGAGGAAGACGTCAGGAGTGTCACTCATGGGCATCCTGGCCACCAGACACAGTGGGCAGTTTCCTTTCCACCCTGTGAGACTAGCTGTACCATTATAGGCGAGAAGACTGAGTCCTGGGTCACAGAACTGGCCATCCAGGGGCCAAGGCTCCAGCCAGACCAGGTGCCTGAGTCATCTTGCATCAGCTTCTGTGCCACAGGAAAGGACTGGAAAGTCAAAATGACTCCCATGGAGACCTGGGACCGGCAAGGCAGCCCTGAAGCAGGTGTCTGTGAGCCATGTTGTGAGTGAGGTTTGGCCCCTTTGCACTGTGTCCCTCCACCAGGACCCCACTGATAGCGACTCCTGTGAGTCCCGAAAGAGCCCAGACTTCCTTGGTTAAGAAGTAGCCTGGAGAGGAGGTTTTCTCATTAGCCAGCCTGGAGAGTCGTTGCCTACAATGAAGTCAGGATAATTGCCATTTTTAATGGGCTTGATTTAGCAGTAACAATTTTGCAATTTTCTCTTTTCCCCAGGGCTGTCACCTGGGCCCCTGCACACCTGGGAGAGAGGGCAAGCTGGGGTTGCTGGGGTCTGCTGAGTTGCCTCCTGGGGCCTGGCCAGCTTCAGGGCAGGGCTCACACTCTTCAGACCACCTGGGGACTAATTAGCCCCCAGCAGCAGCCCAGGTGCTGGGAGGTGAAACTAGAGTCAGCTTCCTCCCGCCATACTGGGGTCCATGTCCTCCAGTGCCATGGCAATCCCTCATTACCCATCTTCCCCAACTACACCTGTCTACAAATCCCAGCTCCAAGTGAGAGGGAAAGAGTAAGGCTGGGTCAGAGCTTCCAGGGACGCCCTCTCTGCAGGTGGCCTCTGTCTGTGGCACTTATATCCTTGGAATGTACTAGAAAGTAGGAGGGCCTGGCTGCTAGGACACAGTGGACATCTCTCCACTTAAAATAGCAAACCATTCATTATTTATTTGCAGTTGGAGTACAAGTGGATGATGTGGCCACATGGGCCCCAGTAGCCAGTGTCTAGTAGGTTTTGCTTCTTGAATCATAGTTGAGTAGGGCAGGAAAAAGCATCCTTGCTGTAGAGAAGTGACGAGCCAGTCCCATGTCTTGAAGTTAGGGTAATGTGACCAAGTGGGACACTGCCTCTTCTTGAGCCGTGACAAAAGCAAAGGCTCTCTGCTTCCCTGGGGATGCTCAAACTCGATGGAAACATAACCTTTCACTTCTAGCCCAGATCCAGGATGGATGCAGGGGTGTGGAGTGCATGAGGACCAACCTGCCTGCCCAGGATGCACTGACCCAGTTCAGTGCTGCTCCCCAAGTTGGCTTCCTCTCAACTGCATGACCACATTGGGTGTTCCTCCAACTGGATCGTGTCCCCTAGTGAGAGCAGGTGCCTCTAACTGGGCTGTACCCCACTAACCTCTGCAGAAGGGGCTTGGAGAGGACAGGGGCTTCTCTTCTACTCTGGCCTCCAAGAAATTCCCCAAAGCAGCTTTATTTGGGGGAGCTCTTTGCCTGCACTTCATAGGCTTCTGTGTGTTCCCCGCTGGGTTTTTCCATCTATTGAATGATTAGCTAGAATGCTTGCTTTAGGTGGTCCTCTCTCTTCCCCTGGAGCGTATCTTTGATATCACCAGGGCCTGGTTTGCATCTCACAGATGTTCATATTCTTGCACTCAAGGCAATCCATGTGGAATGTTTGATGGGATGGAGCTGAGGAGGATCTCTTCAATTTGCTACTGTGTGTCTTAAACTGAGGGCACAGGGCCCAAAGTCTCTGAACTGACATCTTTTTGGTCCTTGGGGGTGGAGTGCCCCGAATACAGTGGGGCTTTGCAGGGACGGGCTTCCTTTATGACCATGTCCTGGATGATCATCTGTTCGGTGGCTGCCCTGCATGCTCCCCTTGGAGGCACAGTGTTCGTCAGGTGAGAGCAGGTAGGCAGGGCGGATGCAGGCTATAGGATCCCCTCTTTCTAGTCCTAAGGTGCTCTTGAGAGTCGACTTACTGCTTTAGCTGGAGAAAAATATTCCAAGAGGCCATCTGGGACCTATCTGGCATCCTCAGCTAGCCACAGTCAGGAGACATTTCCCTCTGCCTAGGACTGGAAGAAAAGGCAATAGCCCATCCCCAGACTTCAGGGCAATGCTTGGTCCCCATGCACCAGTAAGTCAATGGCTTCACCCACCTTCCACCCTGTGCCCTACAGCTTTGATATGAGTGATGCAGCCATAGCTTTTACTCATGTTGTGTCTATTGTACGCATGGCTTTCTAAAGGGCACGATGACGTCAATTCTGGAAATAAGCACTGGTGATTGCTATGGCGCTGCTTCTGTCATAGAACATAAGGAAGATCACTGACCTATCAGTCAGGGACTTTTCTGCTGATGCCAGAAACAACTGGTGAGAACAGGGCGAGCTTTCAGGAAGTCTCTGTGTAATATTGTGCTTCTGCCAGTAAGAGCTTTGTGTCTTAGAAGTTTCGTGTTAGATTCCCATCAGAGGTTCTTTGCTAATACTCATACTCTTCTGTTCAACATCAACAGTCTCATGGCTTCACCCAGGTTCTGAGGTGGCAGATGACATAGCTGTCTTCTGCTGATTCATGTGGTAGAACAGAGGAGATGCCTGCAGACTGGAGTCCAGAGGCCAGGGAGGTGAAATGAGAGATCCACCTTATGTTCAGCCTGTATAGCAAGACTTCTCCAGATCCCAGAGCCTGAGAGAGACCTGCGGTGGCTGTCTTTGTGCCCAACATAAGTCTACTGGTGTCCCTGAAAGACGGTGTGGACCACTCATAATTAGTCCAATTAAAAGGAGACCGACTAACTTTTAATAAATGGTGAACCAATGGAGCATTCTCTGATGAGCTCCAAATTTTATGCCTTGGCAGTTTTGAACACTGTCAGGCCAAGTATAGACTCAACTTGGAGCCGAATACACTAATGCTTAGAATTAATTTAAAAGTACATGAGAGACTGAGAACAAAGAAAATGATTTTTAAGGCTTAATAATTTAAAGGCCCACTCCATGCTACAGGAATACAAACTGATGTATCCCACCAGCAACAGTACAGATTATCTTTTCATTTCATAATTAAAATATTCCAGGAGTTCTAATTTATGGGATATTAACTCCTTTTTAGAAAAACGTACAGCAGTCACCCTTCCTTTACTCAAGTTTTAAATGTTCTCTGTGGAGACAGCCAATGTTTTTAATAAAAAGTTGATAATCCACTTTCTCCATACTTTAAAAGTAACTCCAGTTAAACCTCATGATCATGTTACTCAGTGCATTCCATGTGGGATTTTTTTCCTACAATCTGAGCCAGTGAAGTGAAGAAAATTTGCAAAATACAGGGAAATGACATCATACGGGTCTGTCTGAACAAACACCTTGGAACACGTGCATGCTGAAAGAGGACCTCAGGGTCCTAATTATATATTTCCTCAGGCCAGGGGAGGATGTTCTGGATACAGAGTACATGGAGCCTTTCTCCGGGGCTCTGGGCTTCCAACTGAGTCCAACCCTACTGTACATCCAGCCATTTCTGTGTGCACTGTTTTCAGTTTATGTCCTTCAGCTAGTAAGTGGTTAAGTATACTGTGGTACATCCATCCTGGGGAACACCACTCACCATTAAAAAAGGAACAGAACATTGATACACACCACTACTTGGATGTCATCTCCAAATAATTATGCTTAGTGAAAACAACTTTGTGAATTTCTAAAAGTTACATACTTTGGGCTCCCATTTATAGAATTATAGAAATGCAGAACAGGTTTGTGGTTGGTGTGGGTGAGAGCCAGGGATTTGTTTATAAAAGGGAAATGAGAGGAATTTTGGGGATGATGAAACTGTGCCCCGACCATGGTGATGGACTCTGGAAGCTGTGCACATAGTAGATGGTGGAGAAGAGGGCTGTGGGCGTGGCTCAGCGGTGGAGCGCTTCTCCAGTACGCATGAGACTCTGGCTGCGGTCAGCCCCCAGCACCTCATGGGCTGGACAAATAGTTTAGTGGATTAAAGTGCCTGCGTAGGCAGAGGCAGCAGCGTGCAGTGCCGGCCCCGCCCCCCGGGGCGCGTTGCAATGGCGATTGAGATTGGGCGTAGTGGTGCGTGGTCTATAATCCCAGCTCTTTGGGAGGCTGAACACAGGCGCATCACTGTGAGTTCGAGCTACATAGTGAAACCCTGTAGACCCTGTAAGCCCTTACAAAGAAAACAAAAACNNAAAACAAAAACACTGCATGAACTAAACAAACTCATCAACAAATTAGTGAAGAAAAACAGGAAATATGACTAAGATTGGTGGATTGTTTCCATGTCAGCTTCCTGGCTATAATATTTCATCATTTTACATGAGATATCCATTGGAGAAACTGAATGAATAGGACATGGTGTCTTTTTTTAAAAAGAATATAGCTATCTTTATTTTTTAAAATTAATTTTATTGAGAAACAAAGAGCAATGAGATAGTTTCAAAACAGGTTAGTAGGACCGTTACAATAATTAATACATTGCATTTTGTTGTCTTCATAGTGGTTATTCATAGTACAAGATACAGACATAATATCCTGTTCAAACTTTATTAGTACAAATCTTTCTTCTTATTAAATTAAGAGAAAGGAGCTGTATATCTATAAGTCTAAGATGTTTGCTATTCAGACAGATAGTGATGTTAAGCCCAACTGCCTCTGTTATAGGGTAATAATATCATTAAGCTCCTCTTCTGGAGGGTTAACAACTTAAGTTTGCACACCAAAAATTAGGGAAAAAGAAGGGCTACAAGGACAGCCAACATTTTGGCCCTAACCTTTCAAGGTCAGTGAGGACATGGTGTCTTTTTATAATAATTTTTATAGCTGTATAGAAAACCAATTGCCTCCAAATTTAAAAACATAATAAAAACTCCAAGTCTAATTTGTCTCAGAATTGACTGGAATACATACCCTTAATATCGGGCCAGTGGTAATCACCTATTTTGTTATTTATTATTATTGTTTGTTGTTTCCATGCACTGTTTTCCAATGCCCAGCTGCACCAAGTTGTTTCTGGCAGGCCAGGCCATGGGAACTTCTCGGCCTCTTGGTGACCACAGTGGGGTTCTTGCCACTCTCAAGAAGCCTTGCTGGAGCCCTGAGGTGGGCGGATGAAGCAGGAAGCGTTCTGCAATCTGGGAGAAGGACTTGGATGGAGGGGGGTGGTGGGCAGGGGCCTTCCTCTTGCCTGGGTAGAGAGCCAGGGCCCTGGCCTCCTCCTTCTGAGAGCAATGGGGTTACTTTCCTCAACTTTTAGGTATGTGTTAGAGCAGACAAGAAACCAACACAGCGGCCTGGATTACCAGCCACAGCGCACTGCCTAGAAGACTCTGAGCAGCCTCTGAGTGTCTCTGCCCAGACCTGCATTTCCCACATTTGGAAGTAGGAATAAGAATAATCTGAATTCAAGGGTATTTAATGGGGCTCCTATGAGGTGCCTAGTGTATGTGAATGTTCTTCAAAGTCCCTGCAAACATGGATATTTTTATTCCCCAGAGGCCCTGGGGCACAGCCAGAACTCCTGGAGGCACAGCTGCCAAGACTACAGCAGGGGACAAAGCTGAATGTGCAGAGCTCTGTCGCCTCCAGCTGCCATGCTAGGCCTGGCATGTGCAAAGATCACAGCTGCAGGAGTGGCCCTGAGGTGAGCCCGGGTCTCTGCGAAGGCGTGGTGCTAGTGGGAGCTCCTTCACCAAGAAGCGTGGGTCAGGAGAAGATGCAGAGGTCTGCGGGCAGGGTGCAGAGGTTCATGCGGATTCCCAGGTGGGGCCGGAAGGAGGTGAGTGTGCGTCCCTGCCTGTGGAGCCACAAGGAAGCAGATAGGCCAGGTTCTGTGGGCTGCATGGGACTGTGCAGATCCCAGGCCTCCCTAGGGCCTGAGCAAAGAGGGGACAAGATGCCAGGGCCTGAGCCCTGGGCACACCCTGGTGTGTGTGCAGTGTGGCTTCAGGCAGGGGACAGGCTCTGGGGGCTGGGAAAAATGGGAACAGAATCTAAGAATCTGCTACCTCTGCTGTCCAGATGGGCTGTGAGCACCTTCTGGGTTCCCACGCCAGCTGTGCTCCTCGCATGTGGTTAGGAGGACCACGCTTGCCCTCTTGGGTGCCTTTGTGTTCCTATTGGGACCAAGAGGTGACTAGTTGTGCTAGAAGTCCTAGGGGTCCCAAAGTTCTCTTCATAGACTGTAGGAGATGAAGAAATATGGAACCTGAGTCCATGTTTACAATATCTTGGGTTTGTGAATGGAAGAGTCTGTGTGTTTGTACTAACTAGCACATATACGTACACACGTGTATGATATGCATGTGCATGGTATGCACATGTGTGTACAGTTCTCACCTCGTATTTGTAGAGATTATGCACAGGGTCCCCCTCAGATACCAAAGTCCACAGAGGCTGATGTTCCTTAAAATGACTCAGTACTTGAGGACAGCTTATGCACGTCTTCGTGTACACTTTAAGTCAGCGGTGGCACACCTATGGCACACGCGTGGCAGCGGGCTGTTAGTACCACTGAATGTGTTACAAGCTTCACCGTCGCTGCTTAGGTTCCGGAAACCCTTAACACAATGAATAGTATAGAAATAGTTGCTACCCTCCACTGTTTAGGGGAGAGTGACAAGAAAAAAGTTTGCATGCTTCCACAGCAGGATTTTTCTCTATTAGTTTGGATCCGTGGACCTGGAGCCCTTCCCTACAGCAGGCAACTGTGTCCCATCAGATTGCCTGCCCGCTGCATAAAGCTGTTTGAACAAAAGCATTGCCTGGCCCATTAAAGGTGGAAAGAAATAAGACGAGCAGATGATATTTGAAAGGTATTTTGATTCTAATATTCTTTAAAGACATTTTATAAAATGAAAGACAAGTTATAAGGGCCAAATAAATATATCCTCTAACCACCTAAATTTACCTGTCCAAGAAGCAGATCAAAAGTTGGGTCACCAAACTACTTCTTCTTTCTCTTTACTTCTCTTCCTCGGGAAATATGTGTTTTATAATTCCCATTATGAGTTCCCTGTCTGGGCCTGCTTACATTGGAGAAAAAATTTCTAGGAATTTAAAGGAAAGAAAATGAACAGTGAGTGTAACCCATAGCTATGTCTGTTTGCAAGGCTTAGAATTGGTTGGGAACTTCCACTCCTTGCTTTTAACTGCCCAACTGGAAAGTACTGTTTGCACTGACAAATGGAGCACATGTCCGCTCCCAGGACAGGGGTGAGGCAGGGGAGAAAGGCGGTGCAGCCTGGCCCAGTCCTGCCTTCACACCCTCTGGTCTCCATACACTGCATGCACGCTGTGTGTAGCCCAGGGGAGCCCACAGACTCCCTTGTAGAGCAGGTGTATTCCACTCAGCCACGTGCGCTTCTGTACAGAGATGCTCCCATGTACCCGGGGGTGGGGGCTGGACCTGTGCTAAGGATGAGTGAAAAGCAGCTGTGCAGCATTAGTGATCGGCCGAAGGCAAGAGGAGGCCCACTGCCTGGCGGCAGGCTCACAGGACTGTGGTTATCAGGGAGGTAGACCCAGAAGTTCTCCAAGATTTGCAGATTATGAAAGGGAACATTGCGCTGAGTGGTAGTCATCCTTCCCTTGTGAGGTCCCTTTCCTATTGTGGCCCTTCATTTTTAATTCCAAGTAGACTCGCCTGCTCGGGGCAGGTGCCCAGTGGATCTCTGTGAATGCACGAATGGATGTATGAAAACAGCTGCCTACAGTTGGTAATGTTCTGTGATTGACCCAGGCAGGCTAGCATTTGGCTAGTTCTGTTAGTCGCTATAGTGTCACTGGTGCAGTCTACTTTTATGACTAAGGGTGTGGTGTTTGTAGCAGCAAGGGAAGCCTGATACCTGCATGAAGGAGGTCACTTAAGGTCTCCACAGTCTGGTTTCACCAAGAATCATGATGAGAAGTACCCGAGTCACTACTTATGAAGCGCCATCGCTGGCACCCCCACTTATGGACAGTCATAATTCTTACTGTCATATATTTCTTTAGAAGATCATCTGGCTTCTTCAATAATGAATATCTTTCCTGGTGTCGTGCAGGATCAAGGATTTCTGTTGGTTTGTAAAACATTTGAACAGCTAGTGCCTAAAGTGAGTCTCTTTTAGCCTGGGCTCAGTGATGATCTAGTGGTTTGTACTAATTGGTCACAGCCATCCATGCTAGGAGGCTGATTGGTTGGGATTCAGCTGAGCATCCTGTATTTCTTTACTTTAAGGCTTTTTGGAGGTAATTCCACCCATCATTAGAAAGGCGAATTTGGCCTTGCACCAAGAACCACTGCCAAAGCCATCTTCTCCATTAGGAGGCTGTGTTGTGGTCTCCTGGGGGGATAGCATGAAATCCCTTTGTGGGTTTCAGCTTGGGGTGAAGATGGGCTTGTGTGTGTGTATGTGTGTGTGTGTGTGTGTGTGAGAGAGAGAGAGAGAGAGAGAGAGAGCAACAGAGTGGCAGATAGACACAGACAGACAGAATGAGAGACAGAGACACAGAGAGAGAGAGAGAGACAGATACAGAGACAGAGAAATACAGAGACAGAGACAGAGAAACAGAGATAGACACAGATAGGCACAGAGACAGAAAGAGACAGACAGATAGACTGAGAGACAGACACAGAGAGAGAGAGAGAGAGAGAGAGAGAGAGAGAGAGACATACAGATACAGACACAGAGAGGCTCAGAGACAGAGAGAGAGAGAGACAGACAGGCAGACAGACAGACAGACAGAGGCAGAAATTGTTGATCTCCATAATAATCAAGACAAGAAAGCAGTTTGCGTTTCTGCGTCTGAAGGCACATTTCTGTTGTGTTCTGCATTCTGTTCATTGTGGGCGTCTGAGTTCCCTCTTGGAAAGGAAGGAAGTGTCCTCAGGACTTGTTTGGGGAATGTGCTGTCTCTACCACGCCAAGGTCCTCGCCTCCACACACAGCACACTTTTCTCCTGATGGTTGGGTCTGTGTCTTTAAGACAATAATTGCTGAATTGAAATTTGAGACTGTTATCTTAATAACCAATTACTCAAATAACTTTGAAATTGGCTTAAATTGGCTCGTCATGCTACATTTACCTGAATCTTTTTATGGGAAAGTTAGGAACATGAAAAAAAAAATTCTTGGCAGCCTGATTTGTTTGGTATTGCTGAAAGGCCTTGTTTGTAATATGTAAGTGGTGCTGGATGCCCTTGGCCCAGACCCCTGCCTCTGATGTTGGAGGGTTTGCCCAGGTCAATCCTCCTGCGAGCTCAACCAGCCCTGTGCCCCCAGCCCTGGCACCCTTGGGAGCCCTTACCAAAATAAAGCACTGTGTTAACTGCATTAGAGAACAAGTATTTATGTGTGTCATGCTCATCAAACACAATTTCTTCTTCTTTGCAAAAGATTCAAATCCCACTGCTATGTTTTCCTTTTGGAAAATAGTGGATGGGACTATGCAGTTCTAATCTTCCTCTGTTCTAACACTTATAGAAGCTTAAAGGTGAGAGTCACAATCTTTAAACTAAGGAATTCACCATTTATTAGTGGTTTGAACAGGAGAGGGCGAGGAGCTGGGAGCAATGTACTTGGATTTTATATATAGCTATAAACCCAGTAATAGAATATTACATCTTTTTCTCTAATATAGTCTTATATCGCTTCATTCTTCTCATCGTCTAAACTAAAGCACTAGGAGGTCTACGTGCCTTCAGGATCACACTTCCTTTTTTATGTTTTGTGCTGCTCAAAAACGTTCCCATTGCAAACATTTTACTGATCTTTGTAAAGACCCAATTCACTTGATTTTAGAGAAAAGAGTAAGCCCATTGAGGTGCATATTGGCTGTACATGACTGTGTGACAAAGAAAGGTACTATAAGGAAGTGAGACGAGGGAAACAGCCCCCATCCTACCCCCACCCCCCTAGGAGACTAATCTCTTTGTCACTAGGAGCTCCCAGCCCAGATGAGCATGTCCCAATCTGGCTCTGAGGGGGCCACTTTTGTTTATACCTTGTTGTTGTATTCTGAAAGATTTTCCACATAGCATCTTCCCCTGCCCAGTGAGAAGAGGAAGTTGTGACATGAATGTGCTTCTATTTTAAAGCATTGGGGGAACTATGGGAAAAGGACAGAGATGATTCTCAGGTTCAGTATTGATCCTTAACCATAATAAAACAAATGGCTCTTTCCAGCTGTACCCCTGATCTCTGGGGGAAAGAGCTTTGAGTGCTAAGGGGAGCAAAGACCAGGAAAGCACCATGGCCTGAGAGCTGGGGATTCAAATGCTCTGAGACCCTAGGATCCACAGGGTGGCTGCTGGGCTGGGGGAGAGGCTTGGATGACGATCTTTACAACTGCTTCCCCACTGGGAATTGGGAGACTAGGGGTGCTAGTGGGAAGGCAGTCACCCCAGAAACAGAAGTCCTTCGCCTGTGGGGTCCCAGTAAGGTGCTCGGCTGCCTTGTGTCTTGGTTGTCATCTATGGAACAAAGAAGGACCGCATTTCCTGCCTCCTTGTCTGTGTTTGGAGGATAAAATGAGAAAGAGGTAGAAAATGGACTTTGAAAATTGTGAAGTGCTCTATATGCATATGAAATATTAGAGCCTTCAGGATGCACCAAGATTTCCAACCTCATAATTTACCCCCGAACTCCAGGAGGAAATCACCTTGTCATAAAAACATCTTGGAATGGCAATCCATTATGCTCCTATACTGGGAGAAAATGTGGAGAGGTTTCCAAAAGAACAGGATTATAAAACCGTAAAAGAATCTAAGTTCAAAAGCCCTTGAAAACTGCTGGACGGAGCCTTAATAATTCAAACAATTCAGCCAAAGTTTTTCTTTCTCATGTAATAAAACATGTGTTTTGGACAAACCAGATAATGTGTCATAAAAAGCTCGGGCAGGATCCAGAAAACATGGATCCCGAATCTTCTCCCACTCGGGACACCCATTCTTTCCAGGGAACTGGATGCCAGAAGAACTGGTAAGCCCAGTAAATTTCTTTCACATTCATGGTCCTTCCTGTCTTTCCTTGTGTTCATGTGTCTTTTCTTTCTTTCAGTTTATTTCTGTTCCCCTTTCTATCTCTTTGTCATCACGGTCCCCTGACCTCAGCCTGCAGTGCCTTCCCCTGCCGGCAGCCCTGCTTCCTCCTGCTTACTGCCTGGATTGTGCTGGCACATGGAGACCCACCCCTGGATGACTACAGCCGCACAGTTAGAAGCTGGGATGACCAAAGCTCAGAGCTGTGGCAATCATGGTGGCAAGCGAAGGTAGCATTGCAAAAATATCTCTGGCACTCTCCAGTTTCTTATAATGGTTTTGGAAATAAAACACTGGCTTGAGATTTCTGAAAAAGCCGTTATTTTTCCCCTGGAAACTTTTTAATATGAGAAACAGGTTTACACTTTTATGTGTAACCCAGACTTACCAATCTAAAACTGCTATGAAGGACAACTATGAAGGCTTTAGGCAAATTCAGTTTTTAGGATAGCGATGTTGTAGATATTTTCTAGCCACAGGACAATGATATCGAAATACATGCTAATAGTAAATAAAGCATTAAAAATTTTATAGGTTTTGCTTTGGATTCAACTGGGGATATCTAAGTTAGTAGAATAAAAGTCTTAGACATCCTTTGTGGGAATCCTGAGTGCTTGTCATGAAGTCTGTCCAAGAAGCAATGTTTTTTGAGCAGTAGGAATTGAGTCCAAAAGACAACACCCTGAAATAAGCAAGGGGCAGTACTCATAAAAGACAAATGGCCTTATTTGGCGTCAGAAGTAAATCTAATCATATTGGTTCTGGAGCAGCAGGGTGGATCTCAGAAAGTCCAGGACCAGCTGTAGCTCCCTGTACCCTGGCCAGGGTCCAGCAGGGTGCAGTGTCTTTTAGCAGATTTGATGATGGGCCCAAGGGGAGGCAAAATGGGAAGGCCACCCATCCCCTTGGGCCACTGTAGACAGCACCTCCGAGCCTGTGGTTTGCAGATGCACGGGTAGCTCCTGATAGCTACACAACTGTCATTTCAGAAACAATGATAACACTTGTTATTATCTTTGGGTCCACTTCATGAGTGTGGATTACGAGGACAAGGAGGATCTAAAGGCAATTCCATTACCTTCTTAAAGTTTTTGCAATGCTGCGAGGATAGGCTTTGCTTTTGTAATATTCACTTCATGTAATTAATTTTCTCTAATAAAATTTCACCTCACAAGGAAGCGTCAATGTTGGGCATAATTCCACTGGTGTTACATACCACGGTGCTGTAGTCCTATCATTTTCAAAACGTGAATTGAAGGTTCGGATATCCCCCTGAGGCCTAAATCGGGTGGTGTGACAAAAATATAAACATCTGGGAAAGAAGCCTACAAAGCAGTGAAGAAAGAAAATACAGAAATTGGGTTCAAGGAGACTTTTGGGCCGTGACTACAGCTAAAGAAAAAAATTATCCATGACAGGTGTGTTGTCTGTGCCTCCAGCGTAGACATACTGGCTTGGAGGAATTTTGTTTTACCTCGCCTCTCTTTTTTTTTAAACATTTATTTATTTATTTATTTAGAGGGAGAGAGCGAGAAAGAGAGAGAGAGAGAGAGAGAGAGAGAGA